>JAUIMM010000052.1:30387500-30462500 GCA_031769625.1 Taudactylus pleione
GCTGTATTTACCAGGCCAATTGACGGTCATATGTGTGTTCCCAGTTAGTATGCAGATATATTACTTCCTTAAGGTTTAGCTACATCTATTAAGAAGCACTTGCTGTTTAAACTCTTGGTAATAAGGGCCATATTCAATTAGCCACAGTAATTACCTGCAGGCTAATTGGTCGGCTGGTGTTATTCAATTACAGTCTGAATTTAGGCCTGATTCACAGATGGACGCAATGAAGATATTTTTGTAGAACGAGCGTTTGCTGTTGCGCAAACGCCGCATGCGCAGCCTTGCACTGCGATTACGTTTTTATCGTAACCTCCCCTATTACCGCCCCAGAAACACTAACCACCTGTCACTCGCAAAATGAGTGACAGGCAGTCAGCTTTTAGGGGTGGTAATGGGAAAAGGGGGGGGGGGGGGGGGGGGGTGTTAGAAAAACGCAGATGTGTCTGACCGTTGAAACGCCATTTCATGGGTGTGCATAAATTAGCCATTGTGATCTCCCTCACAGCATGAGAACCGCTGTGTTTGCGGCTGTTCAGACTTACATGATGCGTCACTGCCTGTTTATGCTGTTACACATCATCGATCGGATAAGAGAAGGCAGCAGTGGGCGTTCCTGTGCTCAGTTAGGCATTGTAAGGCGTTAGCATATAATAGCTACTGCAATCCGTAAGAGATCGCAGTTGAATGAATGCATCATCATCCGTCTCTGAATCAGGCCCTTAAGAAGCCTGAGGGAGGCTTGAACAGACATCTGTGGTAAGTGCCCTTTTTGTGGGTGCCGTAAACACGTTAACCCATAGCTCCCAGTACTTATACAGTAAACCTATGGGTTAACGTGCATTAGCCGCAATTTTGACTTAAATCAATTGTGGAGAATCTCTTTGGGAGTCAAACAACGCACCAACTGCACTTACTCTTCTCTTCCATTTCCTTCATTTCTTCAGGTGGGATCTTCAACTTATCCATGTGTTCCCGGGTAACACTAGCCCATTTCTGAAGTGAATCCAGGGCCAACCACGGCCGTGACATGTCTACTACCAACATAACTAGTGTGTCTTTTACACAGCTGCCATCCATGGCAAACTTCAACAGCCCCTTGTGATACAGATCACCATCCAAGATCCACACATTACACCTGGTTTGATCTACAATAAACATAGTTAAATTATTGCATGCACAAAAAGTTAATAGTTAATTTTGAACATGCAAATTTAGAATACTTTAACATTATAAATGTAAAAACATTAATCAGATGTTCCAATGAGTTGATCACAAATTTTTTCTGCATTAAAAGTAATTAGAAGTACATCTAACGGGCACTGGGGGGAGCACTACTTCGCTTAATGGTGTGGCAGTGTGTGGAATAGCAAAGGGAATTCTTACTTGTACTTTAGGTCCCATGCTGTAGATCATGAAAAATCATCTGTTTTCAAATAACCATAATTCCCAAGCATTCTGTATAATAAATCACATCTATATACTGAAAACATGTTTTCTCTTTGGGCGATTCTAGCATACTACATAAACACTACTTGCCATCTCTATCTTCATCATGGACGTTAATGTATAGATACTCCATTCCTCTTCCTTTCTTATATTCCTCTATTCCCTGAAGCTTACCAATCAAGCTGGTCTTACCCGCTCCATCCTCACCTGGAAATATTAAGATTTGGGGGAGAAAAAGAAAAAAAAAAGGAATTAAGTCAATTAACTAGTTATAAAGACAAACTCTCGTGATGCAAGCTATAATATATGAATGTTCTTTGCTGCAGAAAACTAAAAGGAAATCAGTAATTTCCAAATAAAACATGCTAAAATAATTAAGGCGCCAATACATTGGTAGACTTGGCAAACTGACTTAAGATCCGATTAGGCGACATACGCATGTGATCAAACTTGAAATAACCTACTGTCCAGGCAGAACAGAGATACAGTAAATCTGGGTCCACACTGAACGATGTGTACCCAGCCGTTATGTCGGCCCAACGTATCGGATCCTGCGTACACATTAGAACGAGTTAATGACCACCACCTAGTTCTGTCCTTCATTAACTGCAATGAGGCGAAATTGTCCTGGAATTGAATTTGGCGAAAAAATTTTAGGCGAAAAATTTATCAAAAAAAAAAAAACAGGCGAAAAAGGCTTTGCGCCTGTAAATGAATATGGCCCAAGATTGTGAGATATACATCACCAAATCAATCAGCTTCTAATTTACATTTTGCAGGTTGTGTTTAAGAAATGATAGTTTGGAGGGGGGCGTGACTTGGCGGCCATTTGGAGGAGACGTGCATTTCTGCAGCTCCTGAATTAGTGGCTCTATTCACCACCTCCATCAGCCAGTATCCAGCTCAGACGTCCCTCCTTGTAGTGTCCAGCACCGGTAAGTACCCCTAGGGTAGAACTACGGAGCCGGGGAAGGTCTCCTACCTTCCTGCAGGCTGTGGCCTACCTCTCCTTCCGGAAGCCGGGATCTAAATTTTCTGCTGCTATTCGCAGACCCACCGGATCGCGGACTCTTCGGAGGCGCTGTCAGCCTCCACTGAAGTCCCCCTCGCTGGCGCGACTGCAGTTACCAGAGGGACTTGCTCGCACTCCCGCCGGCCGAGTCTGTGTGGGCGGCTGGCGCTGACCTGAGCTTGTGAGGGGAGAGCGCCCGAAATCTTGAATCCCCTGGAGGATCTAACACCCGGAGGCTGTGGATCTCTGCCGGTAGGTGCGGCGTGCCGTCTTGGGCCTTCTGACCAGCTGATGTGCGGTGAGTGAGTCGAGAGACGCTGCGGAGGGCAGTCAGCGTTACTTACTACAGCCCTGCTACTGCTTATTAGCCGAAAGATCCCTGATTTTCTTATACCCTCAGCGACTCCTGAGCTGTTTCCCCTACCTGTAAGTCTAGGCTGAATAGAGATCATCTCTTGTGGATTAACAGTTACCCTGCAGTGACCCTATCCATTCCATACAGAGAGGCTTACTTGGGATCAATCCCTATATCTATCTATATTCCTAAACAAAAATCTCCCATAATTATTCTACACTGATTCTAAACTCATCAACAATACCAGCTCCTTTGGCTCCCTCTTGTGGTGGAATTTTGGAAACATAAAAAGTTCTCAATATCCTCTACAGACTGTCATATTTCACTGCAAGTGTTTGATATGAGACCACGTCCGACCTTGTTCTCTAGCATGATGCGACGGTAATCCTGATGGCTGCCTAGGTCCTTAGAAGGGACGGTACCTGGCGAAGACCCAACTTTTTTTCTAGTTGGCTTTACACATGGGAATTGTGTACAGATTATTTTTCATGTCACATACTTAAATAATAAAAGATCCAAGTCGGAAGTTGGTGGTAGATCGGATAGCGGATCCCATCAAGATCTACGTCAGTTCCTAAAGCCAGTTGATACCACCGCTGCAGATGAAACCCCCGCACCAGCCTCACCTGCTGCCTCTTCTTCTTCAGACAGAATGTCCCCAGGAGCTACTCATACTTCCAGCCCTTCAGCATCTACCTTTCGGGACGAGATTAATGAAATTCTCTCTCACGTTAGATCACTACCTACGAAACAAGACTTTCAGTCTCTGGAGGCCAAGCTTCAGTCTACTATTCGCCAGGAAGTGGCCACTATTCAATCGGATATGGCTGAATTGGCAACTAGGATTGACTGTCTGGAAGACTACAAAAAGAGGTATCTGCAGACGCTTTCCACCAATTCACAGATATACTTTCTCACGAATGGATGACTTGGATAATCGCGGCAGGCGCAACATCAGGATACGTGGTCTACCTGAAGATGTAATGGAACCCAATCTCACAGATGCCCTCACGAAGATATTTGGTGAGATCCTTGGCCTAGACCCCAATAGTGAAATCTTGTTTGATAGGGCGCATCATGCCCTCCGTCCGAGAGGTCTGCCTACTGACAAACCCCGAGATGAAGACAAAACTGAAGGGAAAATGCCCCAAGAACAAGCAGGAACTGAAGACATTTGCAGTAGAGGCCGGGCAGAGCATCACCAAGGATGAAACCCAGTGTCTGGTGATGTCTATGCGTTCCAGACTGTAGGCTGTAATTGCCTGCAAAGGATTTGCAACAAAGTATTAAAAAGTGAAAGTTAGATTTAGGATTGTTTAGTTTGTCCCATTACTTTTGGCCCCTTAAAAAGTGGGAGGCACATATAGAAACCGTTGTAATTCCTACACCGTTCACCTGTTTTGGATGTAATTACCCTCAAATTAAATCTGAAACTCTGCAGTTAAAGCACATCTTGTTTGTTTCATTTCAAAGCCATTGTGGTGGTGAATAGAGGCCAAAATATGAAAATTCTGTCAATGTCCCAATATTTATGCACCTGACTGTATGTCGCCTTCATTATCATACCCAAAAAGAAGCTATCCTGCAGAAGGTTCAACAACTTGAAGAGGTCGATTTTAACGGTGACAAAATTCAACTCTTTCCTGACCTATCATGATATACCTTGCAACAAAGGAAAGCCCCGAGACCACTAACAGAACAACTTCGCAAACATGCCCTGAGATATCGTTGGGGTTTTCCATTTAATCTACAAGTCACTCATAATGGGAAAAATGTTATTCTCCATACACCTGATGATCTTCCTTCCTTCTTCACGGCTTTGTGTATAGATCCAGTGGCACTTCCGGATGGGAGAACTTCCACAGCCCTTTAGTGATTCCTTCCCTCCCTTCTGATGGAGATCATTGGCAACAAGTTGCTAGCTCCAAGCGGAAGACAAGATGTCTGTCTCTCCCAACATCCGCGGAAGAGACCTGACCACTTCATCTCATACAAAATTGGTGAGACTGTTCCAGTTTTTCCTATTTGCAAAGACTTCGGTCTTAATCCTATACTTAAATGTTTTGATGCCAATGTTCATTTTGATGCACTTTTAGTGCCCCTTAACTAATTATTGTAGTAATATCTGTGAGGTTATATCACGATATGTCTGTAGGTCTCATAATGTAAAGTTATCTGTAAGATTCCCTCAGTAGAAATTAACTTAATTTCATAATTAGATGTTTGGGTTGTTGTTGTTGCCGTCCCTCCGAACCCCCTCAATGCTGCATTTTTTTCTTCACATCCTGGACATGGAGCTGATTTTTGTCTCCTGGTTGACCAGATGCAGCATTTCGATGTTTCAATCTCTATCTACACTCAATATTTCAATTGCATGTTTATTATTTGCGATTATTTTCTTTTCTTTATTTTTTCTTTTTCTCTTCCCTTTTTTCCGTCCCTTTCCCCTTTCCATAATCCTCCCATCTCTCAAGGGTGACCTATATAGTTGGGTAATTTACACTTTATCTCGAGGGGCAGATTGTTATGCTGTCTTCACATTGGGAATCTATGTCCAGTCGTAAACCTGTGTTGCGGATTGTCACTAAAGGATTGAATCTCCCTGAAAAGAGATCCCAAATGCTCCGGTCCCTTCGTGCTGATAAAGTGGATATAGCTCTTGTGCAGGAAACGCACTTTAAGAAAGGGCACTCCCCCCCCTAAAAAGTTATTATTACCCACATACGTTTTCTAGTGATAAATCAGTTGGTAAAATCTTGGGTGTTGCAGTTTTGTTTGCTCGCCACTTACCGGTATCTGATGTTTCCATACATAGCCTTGTAGAGTGTAGAGGTATTTTGGTTAAATGTACTTTATACCATCAGCGTTTCTCCTTTTTAAATTTGTACACGCCTAATTCTGGTCAACCCTCCTTTATTGCTGCTGTTTTAGATAAAGCCGAGACTTTGTTGGAGGGGATTACGGTTGTAGGAGGTGATTTAAATTGGCCCCTTGATCCTCTTCATGACACTTCCAATAAAACATCTCATAGGCCAGGGAAGAAGTTTAAGCGAGTGAGACGCACCCTTCACGACCATCAACTGGCTGATTCTTGGCGGATCGCTCATCCAGCTGAATCTGACTTCACCCTTTCTCGTCCTCACCACACTTACTTGAGAATCGATTATCTTTTTTTGAGTCACCGACATTTACATCTCATATCAGACACCTCAATAGGACCTATCACGTGGTCTGACCATGCTCCAGTTTTTCTTACACTCTCTCTCCCACAGCGCTTGCTCAACCCTTGGTCATGGCGTTTTAACAACCTCTTTTTACAAGATCCCTATTGCAAATTCCAAATAGAGTCCTCTTTAGACTCTTACATTTAACAAAATGATCAGGATGACACTTCCAAAGTAACGGTGTGGGAGGCACATAAATGTGTTCTACGGGGCACTTGCATACAATTAGGTTCCTATCTAAAAACACAGAAAACGCAGCAAAGACATGCCCTTTTAGCTGAGATCAAATCCCTGGAAACTTCCCATAAAGCTTCCTTGTCCCCACATTTTTATTCTAAATTGGAGGAAACTAGAGCTGCCCTTCATAGACTTTCCATGGACAAAATAAAGCTGTCCTACCGTAAATCCCGTAGCCGCTTCTACCAATGGGGAAAAAAACCGGGTAAGATGTTGTATAGGGCATTGCGGGAACTACGTGCTATTGCATTTATTCAAGCTATAAAAGACGAACATGGTCAGACCAATAATGAAACTAAACGAATCGCTGAGTCATTTAGATCTTATTATGCTAAACTTTATAATCTAAAGAACTCAGGTCAGGACTCTGATATTATTACTCATCGAGAGGCAATTCAGTCACGATCGCTTAATTATCCTCAGCTTTCTTCAGAAGAGGTTGATACTCTTGAGACGCCTTTCTCTGTTGAAGAGGTGGATCAGGCAATCTCCTCCTCTCCAGCTGGTAAGAGCCCTGGCCTAGATGGATTTTCTACAGCCTACTACAAGGCTTTTAAGGATAGATTAGCACTCCTTATGACTCGCGCCTTTAATTCGATCTCAGATAGAACTAGTTTCTCCAAACAATCACTGGAGGCACACATTACCGTCATACCTAAGGAGGGTAAAGATCCTACCTTATGCCCTAGTTATAGGCCTATCTCACTCCTAAACATTGATTTGAATATCTTTGCTAAGCTCCTAGCTAACCGGTTGAAGACACTTACCCAAATTGATCGATGATGACCAGGTTGGGTTTGTCTTGGGTCGCGAGGCCAGAGACAACACAACTAAAAGTTATCAATTTAATACATCAAGTCTCTCTCACGTCTGCCCAGTCTATTATTTTATCGACTGACGCAGAGAAGGCTTTCGATAGAGTTGACTTGGAGTTTATGTCAGGGTTCTTACGACATTTGGGGGTTAGGACCTACATGTCTGCAGAGAATTTTGGCTTTATACGATGCTCCCACAGCAAGAATTAGGATAAACGGGTCTCTCTCTGACTCATTTACTATTTCAAATGGTACGAGACAGGGGTGCCCACTCTCCCCACTTTTATTCGTCCTTTGTATGGAGGCTCTAGCTAGGGCCATACGAAGTAATGTGAATATTTCTGGTATCCACATAGGTGGTCAGGAATATAAACTAGCACTCTTTGCGGATGACCTTCTTGCATTGCTTACTAATCCAGCTACTTCTCTCCCGAATCTTATATCAGAATTCCAAAAATTTGGCATGTTTTCACATTTTAAAATTAATTATTCCAAATCTGTGGCTATGAGCCTGACTGCACCCCCGCCCTTGGTAAATTCCTTGAAACAATCCTTCTCCTTTGTTTGGAATCCCACTAAACTTAAATATCTAGGAGTCTACCTGACTAAAGACCTGTCCCAACTGTTCTCAAATAATTTTACGCCTTTATTGCAAACTATTCGTACTGATTTGACTAGATGGCGCACCACTCGTTTATCCTGGATCGGTAGGATTAATGTGATAAAAATGAATTCCCTACCCAAAATTTTATACCTAATGCAAACCCTTCCAATTCATATCCCTCCAACATGGTTTACAGAAATGGAAGGTCTTATTCGTAGGTTTGTTTGGAACAATTCTACACAACGTTTTAAACATGCTATCCTATACCGCCGTAAACAAGATGGAGGTTTTCAGCTTCCTCACATCACTAGCTATTGTCATGCTTAATCGTGTTCTCGAATGGACCTGCACAGGAGGTTCCAGGCAGTGGATCATGTTGGAGGAAAGCAGTCTGGCTCAGCCTATAGAAATTGTTACATGGCTTCCTAAACTACCAACTGTTAGACATCCCACTATAACACCCACATTACGCTCTTGGTAAAAACTGCGACATCTCTCCCATATTTCATCTATTGTTTCCCCTCTCACTTCCTTTCTTGGGAATTTGGACTTTTCCCCTGGGCTCTCCACACTGTCCTTTAATAACTGGTTTAGCGTGGCCACTTTAGACTGGGTCAGATGGTTTGTTCGTCAGGGGTGCGTTCGTTTACAGAACTCCAGGAATCATGGCATTTTCCCCAATCCGAATTCTGGAAATCCCCCCAAGTACGGCATTTTATTACCTCTTCTTGCAAGCTTTCTGATCTCACTAGAACACTCAGTCTGTTTGAATCCATATGTTCCACCTCTCAAACTCCATCTCATACTATATCTACATTATACTCACTAGTTATTGGAAATTTGTTTAAACTACCGCCTCAATTTACTACAGTGTGGGAAAAAGAACTCCAGGATAAAGTCCAGGACATTGCCTGGGAAATTGTTTTTAATAACACCTTTGCCAGTTCTTCTTGTAGAGCTACTCTTGAAACTCTTTACAAAGTTATATCACGTTGGTATAGATATCCAGTACTTTTAAATAAAATGTTTCCACAGGTCCCAAAAATTTGCTGGAGATGTAATTCTGCGCCAGGTAGCCTTCTCCACATATGGTGGGATTGCCCTTCCCTGGCCCCTTTTTGGTTGAATGTATTTGAGTGTTCTAAGATAATTCTTGTGGGAGAGGTCCCTAGAGATCCTGGTTTTTGGCTTTTGAACATGACCTCATCTTCTACGGCTTCCTACAAGAATTCCTTACTGAGGCACTTGCATAATGCAGCTAAAGCGGTCATTCCACCTCCCCTCCCTCCATTAAAGACTAGTTTAAGAGGATCGATTATTACATGGATATGGAGGACATAGTATCTTTTACTAAAGGTAGACCTACCGACTTTACTGCTATGTGGTCCCCTTGGCTGGTGTTCAAGGGCTCTACACAATATTCCATGTTTAATGGCTCAAACTCTACATCCGTATCAGTTTCTTTTTGATCCCAATATAATCTATTTGAGGCTATGACAAATTGCCCCCTCGATCACCCTCTAATCTCCCGCTCAGTTTCCTTTTTCCCCTCTGACTTTCCTTTTCCCGAACTCCCCCCTATATTGTTTATTTTTTATTGTTTATTTTTATTGTATATTTTTCATGTGATCTATCTATATTATGATTTTTATTGTAGTATTCGAAATGGAACCACCAATTGTCAACACTTGTATCCATACGCTTTTTCCGTTGTATTCCATTTAAAATGTCTGATCTTTTTTCAATAAAAATAGTTTGCATTAAAAAAAAAAAAAGAAAATGATAGTTTGGAGCTGATTGGTTGGTGATATATATTTCACAATTTTATATCACATCAAGCTTTAATACATATGCCCCTTAATAAGCAAATAAAAACTCCCATACATTAAAGGGAACGGTAAATGCCATTTCTCTTCACAAAGTAATTTAGCTGTTTAAATGCTGCTCGCATGTGGATGAGAAGGACAGTCTCGTGTCTGCATCACAACCACAGTGGGAGATCTATGGTGCAGTGTGCTTAACACATGCAATTCTGCCCCCATATTTTATACATTCTCCTTTGTAATACTAGTGTTGTAGTGTGCAATGTATGACTAACAGATCTTGGCTGTAGACTCGTATTCTATTCTGAAATGTACTGGAGTGTATTATGGTTAGCTAACTCCTCACTCCCGCGATCTGCAACCCAACTGTCTGCCGTGATCAACGTCTCTGGTCTCAATGCACATACTGTAGGGCCGATTCAAACTGCTCTTCACAAGACACGACATTAAAAAGGGAAACTATGGTAGCTTAAAATTTGCCCCTACAGTTGTACGGAGCTCTGGGAAGCATATACTTTGGCCAATGACATTTCTGTGGGAGAGACAGACTGATTAAAAAATACGCAGCATTTGCCCTTCCTTCCCTTTATATGTAAGGACTAACAAATAAAGTACTTTTACATACAGACTGAGGGGAAGAATTGCTGGTATCAGTAGTGGTTGTGAGAGGGTGATATGCAGCACACAAAATATAAGCGTAGGCCTCATCAGGAAAGACAACAAAAAGTATAGAGGTCCTTTCTATACAAATGTCAGCACACATTACACCAATCACATGTGAACACGTTAAAAGATTTTTTTTTTTTAACAAATGAGGCTATTATACCACAAAGCTTATAAGGATGACCTATTATAAGACACAAGAGGTCTAACTAACTAGAAGTCAAAACGGTTTAGTTGGAATAATTTTAATCAACTAGTAAACACATGCTTTGGCTTTCAGTGTTACAAATTGAAGTCATATTATACACTTACAAATAGCATCAGGGATATAGTATGAGACCGAAACCTTTTACACACTATTCAGTACTTTTCTGTCAACTTCAACTAAGTAGTTCAATGGTAAAAATCACGGGGCATTTTTCCAGCTACACTGATCTATCCTGTTAAACATTATACAGCACCGAGAACTAATATGCAAGTAACAACAGAAAGAGCCTTTACCCAGCATTCATCCTACTGCTAATTAGCCAGTGGAACCCCAGAGTTAAGCAAAGACAAGCAAGGTTTCCTACCGTAATTACTCAGATTGTGCGCTCTCTCGCACTTAATTGAGGCTGACTAATAACGTCCTCTCCACTACTAGACTTAAACCATCTAAAAAAAATGTCTAGTATTGCGTAGTATTCTCGAAAGAAGGAAAGAACTATAACATTTCATAAATACCTACAGCTGCCAAGGTCTAGATTTTTTTATACTTAATTTAAAAACTGCATAAAAAAAAAAAAGTCTCACTTACCAAGCAGCAGCACATTTTTCCCTGATGGCAGCTTAGAGCGGGACCGCGTGGAAACTTCACTCAGTATGGAAGACCTGTTCAGATTCAACAAAACAGGCAAATGAAAGAAGGCTTGCAAGTAGAGATATACAGAGGGGAGAGGATTACAGATTGAAGTACTTTTTTCCCCAATGGTTATCTCATAATTTGAACATATTACACTTTATTACCCATGTAACTCAGCAAGTACATAAAAACAGAGTATTCTGAACATAGGGCCTGATTCAGAGCTGAACGCTCTGAGCAGAGCGCTCGCTCTGAATCAGGGCCCTCCTCCATGAAAATGGAGCGGCCTCCTGGACGCTCGTATAGCTGTGGGTGTCCACCCACAGCTATAGCGAGCGTCCATGATGATGGTCGCGATGGTTTTGACTATCGCGACCATCGGACTTGCGATGGAGACCCTGCGGTAGGGTCTCCTTGCCACAAACCCTGGAGTGATTTTGGCTCTATCAGAGCCAAAATCACTCCCACTGACATCACTATTGATGTCAGTGGGGCCGGCTTCAGATGGTAGGCGTTCCCATGGGAACGCCTCCGTCTGGCAGGCACGCCCCCGGCACGCCCACCAAAGGGGGCGTGCTGTCAATCAACATCGACAGCACGCCCCCTTTGGTGCGAGACCCGGAGCGATGGAAAGCCCGTCGCTCCCCGGGTCTAGCGCATGCGCACGACAGAGCTCCCTCCGTCGTGCGCATGCGCAGTGGGGAACATCGACCCGCTTGCGAGCGGGTCTGAATGACCCCCATAGACTGGAAAAACAGTGGCACATTGGATTTTATAGCAAGAAATATGTTTTCCAAGAACATGATTTTATTGCGATTTACCCAAAAACATACCTATGTATTGTCTTATACATAGTTTTATTGACTGTGGAATTTTAGTGCCCTGTAGAAACATCAAAGTCTTTTTCTCAAGATTTAACATTTTTGACAATTGATGACTTCAGTATAGTTTAGGTTTATCTTTGAGGACTTACTTGTACATTTTTATTAGAACTTAAAATTAATCAAGAAGTCCTATTACAACATATCTTAATACATTCATATGGGGTACATAATACAGCCACATGAATGTTCAAAGCAGGTACTTGCTCGTGACTTCCCTCTGCCAGCTTCTATTGCCAAGTACAGGATTACATTTCAGGAGCTAAACAGTGAGAGCAGCATACACATTTAGGGCTTGTCAGCATTACTAAGCAGTAGTGAATGTTCTGGCTTTCTAAATAACCTTGCAACTCATGATATTTTTAACTAATTGCTTGTCCATTATGTACCCCCTATTTTAAATTAGAATGATAATAGGAGTTACTAAGGAGGTCTGTGACCACACATACAGCACTAGGCTGCAAGTCACATCATCTAATATCAATACTAAATTAAAAGAGGAGGCTTGTTAATCTTTAGAATACCCAATTATTAACTTAAATAATTCAAATGTGCTCCTGAACACAGAAGATCTATAGACTCACAAGGAAACTGACAAAAAAGTCCTCAATGCTGTAGCAGTAAGCTACTGCTATGAAGATGCATTTCTCAACTCAAAAGGCCGTATTTAATTAGAGGCGAAATTGACAGTTTTCACCGTTGTTTGTGAATCGCCCGTCCACGCGATCGGCCGATTTGCGGACGATTTCACCAACGACTGTGAAAAACGGCTGTTTTTCGCCTAAAAACTGGAGAAAACTTTTCTCCAGCCTAGGGCAGGCGGAAACAAATGTGCAAAATCCTTATTTTTGGGTAAAAATGTGGGGATTTCTTACAGACCCCTTTGGACAGCCCCCCTAATGATACTTTATAGAAAAATAAAATTGTTGCGTACTTTGACAAAAAACGCAACAAATTTCGGTGAAATTTTTTTTTTTCTCCGTGAAAAATGCATTTAACGTATTGGTTCTGGTATTTCGGAGGGCCATAATGATGCGCCAAGTGTTTTAAACATCGCGCGTGGGTAGCGCAGGCATTTTTTTAGCTGTTTTAAAAAAAAACACCTGCGCCAACCACGTGCGATGTTTAACACACTTGGCGCATCCTTATGGCCCTCCGAAATACCAGCCCCAATACATTAAACGCATTTTTCACGGAAAAAAAAACAAAAAAACATTTTGACCGAAATTTCAGCGGTTGTTTTTCGTCAAAGCACGCAATTTCCGAATTTTCTTTTTGCAAAAGTATCATTACTGTCCAAAGGGTTCTGTAAGAAATCCACACATTTTTACACAAAAATAGGGATTTTGCACATTTTCCCCCATTTTTAAAATGGAGAAAAGTTTCCTCCATTTTTACATGAAAAATGGGCGTTAATTGAATACGGCCCAAAGTATGAAAGTTCAGTATAAAGTAACACAAATTAAAGGTTCAAAAGGGTGGTGGATTGGACAGAGGGGGAAATGTATGAAGGGGTGATAGGTGTAATATTGGTAACTGCGCATGTTATGTGCTGCCGTTACCACTTCCCTTCATGTAGTAATGCAGGGAATGATCAGAATGACATGGGCGATGTAACAATATATATCACGCAGTCGTACGCCACATCGTGCACTGTGCCTGCGATGTATCGTTACATCATGTCACTTTATTGTATGTTGTGTACCCAGCTTAACACAAGATAATGAGTCAAATGGTAGTGAGTTCCAAGGAAGCAAAGAGGTGCCTATTATCCAAACTAAACAGGACTAGTCACAGGAGATTAGGCTGTGCAGTTTGTTCTAAGCTAAATATTACATATACCATGTTGTACTGGAAACTACTAAAAATAGGCTTTGCATTTAATGGAAACCCCTTGTTTGAAAGGCAACAAATGCGCATCACCCAGAGACTTGTGCGAGAACGTTAGAAATTGCACATATCCATTTTCATGCCATGTAAAGTAAATATTATTTGACAATTTAAAAACAGAATATACAGTAGTCATTCTTTTCTGGTCATGTTTCCGTAGAATACCCCAGCTTCTTGGGTTAGTGGTGGATCTAGAGAGGGCAATAACATCTAGTTACTTAGCATAGCCCCGGCCTATCCTGCACTGTGTATGTCTGTGGCCACGTGCTGCATAGCTGTGGTTCAGAAGCTGCCCGGCCACTCTGATGTGTTAAAACAGCATCAGTGCAGCTGGGCAGTCTGCAGTCTATGACAACCCCAGCTCCTGATAGGAGGGAATCCTGGATCCACCGCTGTCTTGATTCAGACATTACAGAAAGAGAATATATATTTTTTTTTTTAACACAGATGTATTAATAGCTTTCAAATAAACAAACACACTACATTAGGAAGTTTGACTGTGCCCATTCCAGCTCAAATACGTTGGGAAATAAGACAGATAAACTTCTTGATGGAGGAAAATTCTCAGGAACACAAAAGCCTGCACTTTATTTTCTTAATATACATCCAATAGTCACAATAATTAGATAAAATATTATAAATACTACACTATTTTGGTGAATCCTCTATTCTATATAGCTTTAAAAACGTATTCAGCTGCATCTGTTATCAAGCCCAAACATGCCAAACACGATTTGGACCTTGGCGGTTATCGCTGTGCGCACACTGGAACTCCGCTGCACCACAGTTCTCAGTGGAGGGGAATTCAATTATTTTTGGGGGGAGTCTTAACTAAAAGGCGTATATCAGAGGAATTCAATTGTTTGTCTGCTAGATGGCCATTAGCTGCAGCAGCCTCCTGAGGTGGGAGAAAATATGTGTGCAGAGTCAGTAGTTTCAGCACCCAAACTAGGGCTTAGATGCCCAAACCAGGAGTTTAGCCAGGTTTAGCTGTTTTGAGCATCCAAACTTGGTGCCTCTGGGCGCATTAAAACACTAATGGGCATCTATTAGAGAAACAATTTAATTGCTCTGATAGACGCCCATTGACGTCCAGAAAAAGACAACTAAATTCCCCCCACAGTCCTTACTGAGGTGCCGTGAATTTCATTTTTATTTCTCCCTCAACAGCTGTTTTTTCATTTACTTATTCTGTGTACACATACTTTATACTATTAATGGATATGTTTTACGCATGCTACACTTACTAAAATGGTTTTGTATAACTATGGGCTGGGTTCAATTAGATGCGATAAGCCCAAAACTGGCGTTAAAAATAACTTTTCCCCGAAAATGTTTCTGTAAAAAGAGATATCAGGCATTTCAGATTTCAGGGCTTTTCGCATGGCTTAAAGTCCATTTTCGACTTTACGCCAGTACTTTCCAGCACCTTTCAGCAGGTGACTTCCAAAATACCATTTTTTGGTAAAAATGTTGGGATTTGCTTCAGAACCCTTTTGGCACCCCCCTTAATGACCAATTTTTTAAATAGCTTAATTTGGCCAATAATGGGGGTAATACAATTCAAAGCGATGATGAATAGCCACGGGAGGGAGCTCCCGAGGCTATTCTATACACAGCGCTGTTTGGGCAGGCTAAGGACTTATTCTCGCATCCACCTGGATAGACAATATTTTGCACGATTTTGACGCATCGGAACAGCAAATCGTGCATTGTCCACAAATGATAATGATGCGCATACTCACGGGCCGTTTGTCGTACCTTCAGATCTTCCTACAGCAGGCAAGATCTGGCAAGTTCATTAATGATCCACTGGAAATCGTTAAGGACACACGATAGGTCGTTAGTCAGATTGTACACTTTTTGCACCATATGGTCTCCTGGAGTGCCGGGGAGCTGGCAGGGAGGGTTCAAGGGAAATCGTTCACGATATTGCATCGTTTGCAGGCACCTAAAATCTTTAATTATGGCCACTTACACACTTATATACCATTTCCCTATCATAGTTTACCTTTATTTGGGGGTACAAGCAGATTTCCTTTTTTTCCTGAAATCTCCAAAAAAGTTTTCAGAAGAATGAGTTTTCAGCAGTTTTTACGCGATAAACGAGAGCGTGCATACATGTGAAAAGGGTTTTGTTACGGAGACGGGTCAGATTACATTTTGCATTTTTTATTGCATCTAATTGAATTCCCCCCTTAGTGTTAGATGCTTCCTAGAGCAGGATTAACTAGTGTTCACTCGCAGACGTGCCCCTTGCTCTAGGTCCGGCGCCCTGCCTGCCGCCGGACCTAGAGCAAGGGGCACGTCTGCACGCACGTCCAAAAATGGGGGTGGTCAAGGAAAAGGGGGTGTGTCTTTATGACGCATCCCCTTTTCGACACTCTTGGGGACGTGCCCGGCTCTTGCGGACATACCGGGCAGTCCCCAAGCGCTGCGGTTACTGTGAATGGATGCCGGGCGCAGACAGATGCGCCTGGCATCCATTCACCGGCGGTGACCGCTGCTCTTCCATTTTCCCCACCTGCAGGACACTGTGGCCCGCAAGTGGAGGACAGAACCCGCAGGCTGTTTCAGCAGGGCGCTGCTCTGGAGGGCAGGGTGCGTTCTGTCCTTCAGAAATAGGGCAGGGCGCCATGCCTCGCTGAAATAGCCTAGCGGGAACGCTAGATTAACATACTTTATGAACGGTTTCAATATTGTTGTTATACACATTATCTGTTACCTAATCTATACCATGTATCCAGCTGTAATCATGACATGTACCAGGTAAATACAGTGCGATACATTACAAACTGGGAAGAATCCAATTGAAATAAACTCTTGCTGTATTTGGGAATTTATATGTATGCTGATGGTTATAATTTTTTGTGTAACACACAATATACAAACTGGGGATAACTCTGCAAAAATTATAAATTTTTTTCTGCATTTAAGCTATTTTGCTGTTGCAATAGAACTTATATTGGTTAGCAATACACATCTGTTTACATTAAAATGTTGATTTTGGTTTCAATTGGGTTTATTGGCACTCCCAATATTGACATCTAGGTGCCTGAATACAGTGGCGTCCCTATGGGTGGTGACACCCAGTGAGGCATCTATAAATTCTTAGCGCAAGCTAAAGGCGTGCAAAATGGGGTGTGGCCTTGTGTCCACACCTATTGATGTGTGCCGATATAGTCTCATCACGCTGGGAGCTTGCCTAGCGCTCCGGGAGCACAGTGGATGACGCAAGCATGCTTGGTGACACCCAAATAGCAAAGAAACTGTGCTATTTTGTTATCACCCCTTCAAATGGGGTCACCTAATGGAGACCACACCTTCCTGGTGATGCCAGTGTCTGAATACTTTCAGAACTCTATCTTTTGAATATAGTAGTTCGATATATTACAAATGCATGTCATGAATAACAATCACTGGATATAGATGAGACACACAATATTATATTCTATACCTATTATACCTTATTCAGGGCTGCTATTTATGCATCTTTAGCTCTCTCATTCATTGTCCAATGCCTTTGGAAAGCAGAAGCGACAATCCATCTTTATACAGACCCCTCTCTATCCTTATTGTTTTCTACAAGATTGTAGAACTGTACTAATAACCCGCTCATCCATTGTTCACTGCGACAGGCAAACGGTAGAAAGCAGATGCTGCTGTGCAGAATCTACCACCTTACAGACATTTTTTGCGGCGTGTTTATAACTCACCCCAGTTCACTGTCCTTGTGACACACAGGGACAACAGAAGTTACCACACGCCCTCTTCATTTTCCATTTATCATTCTCTCTTCTTATTATTAATTTTGCATACACCTTGAGATTTGATCTTCTTTATACACCAAAACTCGCGGATTTATCAATCCCTGGATTATCCATTTTCAATATTTCTCCTTATTGAGACTGTTGTGCGATTATTTTATTAAGTGTATTGTTCACTATTACACCCGTGTCACTTTATTGCTATATTTCACCACTTTCACATATTTCAATGTCTTTATTATGCATATGTTGTTCTCTATATGTATGTAGCATAAGTTTGAAATAGACCTCTCATTTGAACAGCATTAAAAGTTAAATTTTAAACTACTTTATTATCCATCTACAAGTGTGCCCTCAACAAAGTGAGCACTCTGGCTCTTCCCAGTACAATTCAGTTTAGAAAATTATTCAACACCACACAAATTGTAATAAGCAAGCATGCATTGATCTAACTTCACGCTTCAACATAGCTCAGACTGCACATGTCACCAATATACCTCATAAAGAGCTTTTGTGATGTCATGTAACTGGTATAATTGTTGTTGCTTGGAACAGAAGTGTTATAAATTGTATGTTACAAAGTGTGCACCATATGTACTGTAAGCTACTTATTCATGTAATGGAATGGAAAACAAAAACAGAAGGGCTAATGGTGCATACACACGATATCGCTGACTGATCGTCCTTCATCTTCCCAGTGTGCTGGATGATAGGTATCGTTCATCCAGCACACCACCAACGGGCCAGCGACCCGCGATCAATGATCGCTGGTCCCTATGTAACCTGGTCAATATCGACCAGGTTGGCCTGCATGCACAGGCGATGGTCGATATCGTTATCGACCATACATGTCCACACATCGCCGGTCGTTGGGCACCAAAAAATGAACGATCTGAATGATATGGTCAAAATAGTTAATATCGTGATTATCGTAAAGTGTGTACGCACCATAAGAATATGAAAAAGAGGATATAGAGGGGTTATTACAATAACCTGAGAGTAACAGTGATATTTCAATGATTTAGCAGCTAGATTTAAAGCTGTAAAATATACAGAAATTATAGGGCGCTCTCCTAATGACGACTGAATAAAGGCAGGCAGCTCTCCCAGGTGTCCAGTAACACCCAAAACCAAAAGCAATTCACAGTAAACAATGAAAGCGCCAAATGCCTGTAATTGACCAGTGAGACACACAAGTGTTGAATAATATAATAAATACATTAATATCACAAGAATAGTTCCAATATTTCAATCAATACGTTAATCATAAAAATATATTCTGCATGCAGAAAACAATGCTCATCACATCTATAGTTGATTAAATAAAAAAAATAAAAAAAAACAACTTTGACTCACTTAGATCATGGAGTCCTAGTTAAACATTCTAAGAAACATTGTGAAGGTTTACTTTGTTCACTTATCTCATTGATACAATGTCTCATGCATATGCTATCGTGGGATGTTAAGGTCTGACTGATTGGTGCGATTTGCCTGCTATATCGCAGTGTATGGCCCCGATATCGGGCTGAGAGCGCTCCCGCGGGTTCGTACATCGCACCCCCTGATCTATCTGCAGGACCATGAGATGCGATGTGTGATTCCATGGATTGCTATGCGGGTGAGACAAGGGGGACCGGGCATATCGGGCCGTCGGCCACCCGATCGCACTGTGTGTGCAGACCGCCCGATATGTCAGACGACGGATCCCCTATCGCCTCGCACTTTGTTTGGGTGCCTTTAGAGGCTGGATTGCATTATTGAGCTGATTTAAAGCCATTTCCATTTTATAATAGTAAAGACAACGGTTGTTTTTTTGCTTTGTTGTTTTTTTTATTTCATCAACTATAGATGTGATAAAAAAAAAAATTATGCATGTAGAATATATTTTATAGGGGATTTTTATGATTAACATATGGATTGAAATATTGGAACGATTCTTGTGATATAATAAATACATTTATATTATTCAGCACTTGTGTGTCTCACTGGTCCATTACAGGCATTTGGCGCTTTCATTGTTTAATGTTGATTTAAAGCTGCAATATTTTAAAAGGTTTTTTTAAATTATTTCCGCTTTAAATCTAGCAACTGCCTGCAACTCACAGGTTATTACATTTACCTCAAAAGGCTCAACTACAGCAAAGAAAAAAAGTTGTGGTGCGAGTCCAGGCCTTGAGAGTAATTTACCAAGATTCTATCATTCTGTGTATAGCCAAACAGGGCTTGCAAGATAATGGTGGGTACACACGGGACGATCGACAACGATAACAATATCGTTGTTTGATCTCCAGGGTGTGCTGGACGATCGATATCGATCATCCAGCACACCATGAAGCCACCAACGATTACGCGGGTCCCTATAGTAACCTGGTTGATATCGGCCAGGTTGGCCTGCATGCACAGGTGATGGGCAATATCGACCATATGTGCCCAAGCATCACAGGTCGTTGGTGGCCGAAAAATGCATCATATGAACGATATCATTCATATTGTCCATTTAAGTCGTACCGTGTGTACGCATCTTAATGACACTGACTTACTGTCTGCCAAGGACTCACACTGGGCACTGAATAACTTTGGCAAATTACAGTTATGCCAACAATTTCTGGTGGTAAATAGAGGAATGAAAATCCTTACCAGTTTAAAATGCAACAAAGGCTAATGGGACGACATTTGCCATCAGTACCTTACAAAACAATACAATAATATACACAGATGACAATAAAACTACACATCAATAACGGCTCCTACACACGGAACGATATTGCTAACGATTCGACGGATCAGAACGATAGTAAATATCCGTGGGGTTGTCAGTCGCTTTGCCTGATATTTTTAACATACAGAAAGATCAGGCAATGCGGCTTACGATCCCATGCAGCAGGGGCCGGCATATCGGGCACCAGATCGCCCTCTGTGTAGGGACCGTTCGATATGTCAGTCCTGGAATCATGAGTTGCATCGGCAGGTACAAATCAGGCCGTGTGTAGGCACTTTAAGAGAAGCAAAAAAAATAAATCCATTAAGGGTGTGGTCTTCTGTGTGAATATCTGTAATGGGAACGGCTCTTTACGGTGACAATATGAATTTTGCCATTAATTTATACATCAGATTCTCATCCAAAGCCTCTGTTGCAGCAATCAACCTAATTTAAGGAAATTCCCTAATAAACCAAGTAGTTCTCAGCAATGCAGGATACCCCAGCAGAATGACACCTGAGCAGGTTAAGTGCTTCTTGAACATAAACACTGGAGTAACCCAAGCACCATAAATAGGAAAATAATCAGAGTATGCAATTGGAATAGTCATAGGAGTTAGGTGTAATCTAGTGTAGACAAAAAATTATCTGTCCACTGGTCTGCCATGCCTTAGTAAGCAGTGCTCACCTAAATTCTAATTTTGTAAATAAGGCAAAAATAACTGACTATCATACACCTGGGGACATCACCTTGCACTACATACGAGGTACCTTGTGCCTCAAACCTCACTAGCCACGCCCATCTGTCACCACTGCATGTCAGGCCAGCAAGCCCCTGGCACCTCCAGCACCCCTCACATAATCTGAGATGCGCGTCATTTATCAGAAGTTGACGGGAGCGCGCCGGGTTAGGCTGTTGTCGGGGACGCGCACTGTACCTCTCTCATGGGGGCGGGGCCAGACGCTCAGTGACAGGTGAGGCGCGCTCCCGCAGCTACCGACCGTCTGGCCCCGCCCAGCCTGTGTTGTGACAGCAGCCAGCAATGGGTTAAAACTTAAAACTAAGGGCTCGCTCCCTCCACCCCCCCACAATGGTAAGAGATGATGTGCCACCCGTCAGGCTAGCAGGTTACCCCCAGGCAGATCCCAGCAGCAGCGCTGTAGGAACAGGTCACCTGCTATAACGGTCCGGGCAAGGAATGAATGAGCAGCGATGATGATGATGTGTACACAGGGGTGGGGAGAGTGACCCGGGCGCTCAGCACTCACTGACCAGAGGTTCTGTCCATCCTCGTCTTCCCCGGCCGCCGCCCCGCTGTTCCCGTAGCCAGCGTTGAAGCTGGAGGATGGAGAGGAGTAGGAGGCGGCTCTCCCAGCTGCCATCCTGGTGCCTCTATACCCAGGGGGGGAGGGACGGCTCTCAACGATGCGGGTATACGGACGGCTGCTCTCTGGGAGACCCCCTTCCTAAGCTGTGGTCCCGGCCACCCTTTCGCTGGAGAGACAGGACGCGGCTGTACCCGCCGGGAGTGAGCACCAGAAGCCGTCCGGGTGGGGGGGAGAGAGCGGAGTCAGGACGCAGGGCTGCATGGCGGAGATGACGTCACGGCGGCGGCTACAGACTCCGCCCACTCACTGTCACACTACTAAATAACCATCATCATCATAGTGCTGCATGTGCTGGTGCTGCTGCTGCTGCATCACTCCCGGGTCCTGGAGGTACCCGGCCTCAGTGTCCATGTCCTGTGCAGTAGTACTATCCGGTGTGTACTCGCAGAACCGGCACCCTGATTACGTGGGGGTAAATAATCCAACCCACTCAGGATCACAGATTCTACTTCACTGATTCATAAAATAAATGGCACCAGCCCCGCCCAGGCCTCAGGCTCACACCCAGATACATGGTGCACGCTGCTGAGTTCTGCAAAACACACGTCCCCTGTGCTCTATTATCACACTAAAGGTGCCCATACACAGTGCACTATAGCAGCCGATCCGACAGATTGCTACGATATCGCTGCTATATCTACCATGTATGGGCATGATATCGGACAGTGCGCGCTCCCGAGAGGTCGTATATCGCACCTCCAGATCTTACTGCATGTTCACTTGATCTGAGGATGTGATGTACGATCCCATGCAGCGCTATGCAGGTGGGGGGTGCCGGCATATTGGGCGGTGGGGGAGCGGATCTCTTCTTGTGTGGGGACCGCCCAATATGTCGACAGTGCAAGGTGCCTATCGCACAGTATGGACACCTTTGGAGAGGCTGTCACCCGCTATAGTGTGCCAAACAATAACTGACTAGATGGGACTTTTAGTTTTGGACAAAAATCGTCCAGAGCTTTATTTTGAAAAAAATTCTTTTCCATAGATCGCAGGTCAAGGAATAGAAAATGGTGGGTAAGGCTCTCAGCTTCCACAGACCATGTTTTACCACATGGGGCGTGCTTAACCAACCTTGTAGGCTGTGCTGTACCTAGGAATGTGTGACAGTGCTGCAGCTCGGAGTGCAGGGACCTGTGGGCGGCACCATCGCTGCCTCATGGCCCTTGCTTCTGGCTAACAGGGTGCCGTGCAACCAGTAACGATGCGACAGTTCCGCCCGTTCGTTATAGACAGACATCCTGCCATGTATATAGCTGCATGGAGTATCTTAGACGCTCCGTGCACTGCCACGCTTCCAGGTGCTGGCTGGCCCCGTCCCCTATGTGTGACATCATGTACAAAGGGGGCAGAGCTGGCACAGGGCGCATTAAAGCCCTGTTACAGAACTGCTTGTAGGTATGCAACTAAGCCCCCACTTACCCCTTGGGACCAGCTTTCAAGCGCATACCACCGTCAACTGGCACGCAGCCCCTATGATATCCTTCATGTAGGTAAGAGGGCTCTTCCTTCTCCCACTGCTGCTTTTAACTCCCTCGGCTCCCCCACCCCTATACCCAGCAACTTAAGGTGCAAAAGGGGGGATGGGTTTATCTGCCCTACCTCCTGTATTTGCACCATTGGCCTGCGGGCTGCCCGACTCCTCTCCTCCTTATAAGGCTGCGGTGGCCATTGCGTCCTCTTCATCTCTGTAATATATCAGAAAGCAAGCACCGGGCATATAAACTTGTTTAAGATCTTCGGTACCCAGTCTCACCTGCACTTGCTGTCAAAACACAGGGAGTCACCCAACCCTTGTATTTGTCTGCATCATACCTAGTACAGTGCTTTTTCTGCAGTGTGCTGTACAACACTTATGCCAACTTCAAGTCTATTTACCAGCATTATGTCAGTTTCTCTGTTATTTGTGTTCCACTGTACCGCACTGCAGAAACTATATTATGCTTAAAAAATAATAATAAATTGTTCATCATTTAGTTGAAATTATATTATGCTTAAAAAATAATAATAATAATAAATTGTTCATCATTTAGTTATTGAGTATATTATGTCCTGTCCAGGAACGCAGGGCCGGATTGAGGGCCACATGGGCCTGGAGCTGAAAATGATTAAGGGCCTATTTTGAAAAGTGTGACCAGAGCCACATGGGCATATACATCCGCTATAATCTCAACACCAATGTCTCCGTAAATATGTAAAAGGAAAAAAATTCTATTTTGTGAGGTAACTAGAAATACAATTTTACTACTTATGATTTATGGCTGACCATGTGGACAGCAGATGGTCAGTCAACATCATGCTGTCATGATGATGGGCCTATTTTTATTTGGAGGCCTGGAGCTGTAGCTCCATCCGCCCCATTGTTAATCTGGCCCTGCAGGAACGTAATGAACACAAAACATCCTCATTCAAACAAAGTGGCACAAGTATGAGTGACAATATGTTACGGAATCCTGCACAGTTGTGTAAGACCTCTAGAGCCAGGGAGAGGATCTTCCGCCAATAAAAGCTACACACTGTTCCCTTAAGATTAGATGTTCACATCAGTACTTAGGTGGCCACCAGGACTTAAGCCTCCAGCAGTAGAGGCTTATACAACTGACAAGAGACCGCAGAACTTCTGGCTGGAGACAAGGTAAAGCTGAGAAGTGGCAGTCCTACCACTGCAGGAACTGGAGTGAAGCTTCAGGCAGAATGTAACTTCCACAGGAACGATGGAAAAGGTACACTAGCAGCGGCAAGTGGTGATGGTCTCAGGTGCATCTAGAAAGTATGGTGTGACTCGGTCACCAGGCATGAAGTGGCTAAACACCAGATGAATAGTTGCTAGCTATGGAGAGGAGCGACCGAGTCTCAGGCTATGGCACAACTGAAAAATGGACCGCGGGCTGTGGAGCGACTGGATCGTGGTCTGGAGAGACTAGGCCGCAGGATGACTGGACCAAGAACTATGATGCGACTATGCCACGGCCTGAGCGACTGGTCCGAGGTTGGAGAGGCGGCTTATGCCACGGACTGGACAACAGGAGTAAGCACAATAATGTGTCTGGGCCATTGGTTGAGGTTGCAGCCTAAGGTCCGAGGTGCGGCTAGGTCACCAGCTGAGGTATGACAGGCGGTAGCTGATGCGTTTTTGACCGCAGGCTGGAGCGACTGGTCCGTGGACGGTGATGCGGGTTCTGTCCTCCACCCGTGGGCCGCAGTGTCCCACGGGTGGGGAAACCGGCAGAGCAGCGGTCACCGCCGGTGAATGGATGCCGGGCACTCATCCATTCACAGTAAACCGCGGCGCTTGGGGGCTGCCCGCATATCCGTAAGTGCTGGGCACGCCCCCAAGAGTGACGAAAAGGGGACGCGTCAAAGACATGCCCCCTTTTCATTGGCCACGCCCCCTTTTCAGACGCACACAGATGTGCTCTAGGTCCGGCGCCCTGCCTGTCGCCGGTCCTAGATTGAACACTAAACAGGTCAGGGCACAATAGTGTGGGTGGGCCACTGGCTGACATAGGAGACTAGGGTCTGAAGTGTGGCTATTCCACCGGCTGATGTTTGACAGGCAGGCGGTCGCTGATGCGGTTTAGACCACAGGCTGGAGCGACTGGTCCGTGGGCGCTGATGCGGCCTAAGCCGTGGACTGTGGAACAACAGAATAATGCACAATAGGGTGGCTGAGCCACTGGCTGATGTGGCCAAAACAGGCTTAGCTGCGGTAATGCCGCAGACTGAGGGCAGGAAGGTCGCAGCTGCAGGTGGAATCACAGCAGATGATACCAGGGCGACCTCAGTCTAGGAAAGCTTTTATGGGAAACTGGTAACAATAAGGTAGATCGCAGGAACTGCAGAACAAGTTAAGGACCGCCTAAAACACAGGCTTCTGAGCACTAGGCAAACGTACTCCGGAAGTCAGGCAATATCACCTGCAGGAAGTGTAGGGCTGGCTGTAATTTAACAGAAGCAGGAACCAATGAGAGCAAGCCCTGCAGAAAGCCTCCCTAACAAATGAATGGTTTGCTGCTGTGAGCTGCACACAGACTGACAGAAAGAAATGCAGCTATGAGCTGCACACAGAGGCCCTGATTCAGAGCCGGACGCTCTGACAGCGGTCGCTCTGAATCAGGGCCGCCCCTCTTAATTTTTAGAGCGGCCTCCTGGCCGCTCGTATAGCTGTGTGTGACCACCCACACCTATAGCGAGCGGCCATGAAGATGGTCAAGACCATCGCGACCATCGGGCTTGCGACGAGACCCTTGTGGTAGGGTCTCGTTGCCGCAAGCCCTGGAGTGCTTTCGGCTCTATCAGAGCCAAGAGCACTCCCACTGACATCACTTATGATGTCAGTGGGGCCGGCCCCAGACGGTAGGCGTTCCCATGGGAACGTGCTGTCACTCACCATCGACAGCACGCCCCCTTTGTAGCGAGACCCGGAGCGACCCTTTGTAGCGAGTCCGCACTACACTATTAGTATAATAAACACACAGCCGCCTGCGCCGGCAGCTGTGTGTTTGTTTTAGCAGCCGATGAGACTACTACTACTAAGGGCACTGCTGGGGGGGGGCTACTACTACTAAAGGCACTGCTGGGGGGACTATTACTAAGGGCACTGCTGGGGGGGGACTACTACTAAGGGCACTGCTGAGGGGGGGCTACTACTACTAAGGGCACTGCTGGAGGGGACTACTAAGGGCACTGCTGGGGTGGACACTACTACTAAGGGCACTGCTGGGGGACTACTACTAAGGGCACTGCTGGGGGGGACTACTAAGGGCACTGATGGGAGGGACTACTACTACTAAGGGCACTGTTGGGGGGGACTACTACTAAGGGCACTGCTGGGGGGGACTACTACTAAGGGCACTGCTGGGGGTACTACTGGGGGCGCTGCTGGTGGGACCAATACTGGGGGACACTGCATAGAGTGGGATTACTACTACTACTGCTGGGGGTATGCTGCTGGGGGAACTGCCGGGGGACTACTACTGGGGGCACTACATGGGGATTACTGCTGGGGGGAGCTACTACTAGGGGCACTGCACTGGTGGGACCACTACTGGGGGCACTGCATAGGGAGGGATTACTGCTGGGGGGACTACTATTAGAGGCACTGCTGGGGGAGGGCTGTTACTGGGGGGGATTACTAATGGGGCACTGCTGTGGGGGAGACTACTACTAGGAGCACTGCATCGGCGGGACCACTTAAAGGGCACTGCATAGGTGGGGAACTACTGGGGGCACTGCATAGGGGAGGCACTATATTGGGGGCACTGCAAGGGGTGACCACTACTGGGGGCGTAAGGCTGAAGAAATGCCTAGGGTGCCAAGAAACTTTGCATCGGCCCTGCCTTAGCCCCCAGTCTCAATTCACTGGCTAGCATGGCTGTCAAGGTGAGAAAGGGTGGACAGGGTTACTTGCATGTTCACTTTTCTTTGTGCCGCTGGCACATTGGCAGCCTGGTGGACCTTCCCCATTATTGAGCTCTGACACCGTTGCAAGTAATTATTATTTTAGAAACTTATATTGGTATTATGAATCAAATCACACAACTGTCCTTTTTTAAGGAAAATCCAGTGTTCTGTGCATAACAATGTAATCAACATTGTATAAATTGATCTGTACCAAATGTAAGCGTCTATAAGTTTGTTGGTATTTTAGGCAGTTCCAATTTAAGTTAAAGGTGGGTACACATTAGATGATTTTTCTCCCAATCCAGAGGATCGGGCCGACATATTGTCAGAAACGCCTAATGTGTAAGAACTATGTCAAGCCAAAGACGCTCCCATTTGGTCATCTGTCACATCGTCAGATCGTCCCTACATGCAGCTCAATCTGGCAATGCGACTGATGACCCCATGCAGCGGGAAGTGGCTGGGGCCGACATATAGGATGGTCAGGCACCGGATCGTGTAATGTGTACTGGCCGCCCAATATGTCGGCCCGTCGCATCGCTGGGTACACACATCGTTTAGTGTGTACCCAGCTTAAATATTAGATCTATCCACAGTAGTAATTGCTGTCTTTAAGACCTATTTCCAGTGGCAATCCTTTTAAACCAATTATTTATATTATAGTTTAATGTTCACTCTAGGTCCAGTGGCGGGCAAGGCGACGGCCCTAGAGAAAGGGTACTTTGCGTGCCAAAGACGAGTGCGAGCCCAAAAACGAGGTGTGACCGAGGGAAAGGAGACGTGTCTTTATGACGCTTCCACTTTTCGTTACTCACGGACATGCCAGGCAGCCCCCAAGCGCTGCGGTCACTGTGAATGGATGCCAGATGCATGTGCTCGGCATCCATTCACCGGCGGTGACCGGAAGGGGACAGAACCCACAGGCTGTCTCAGAGTGGCACCGTGCCGAAGGGCAGTGTGCTTTCTGCCCTTTAGAAATAGGGCAGGGTGCGGCGCCCGGCTGAAACAGCCTAGTGAGAACGCTAATAGTTACCAGGAACCGTTTCCATAATTATAACAGCTGTCCAAAGGCTTAATCAATTCACACGCTGCAAAGGTGTTTAGGATGATTGAAACTGCTAGGCACTTCAGGGTGCTAGGTTGCCTGCCGCAAACAGTGGCAAACGCAGGATTTCTAGAGGGAGGCTTCCAAATGCTTGATTTTAGAGTGAGTGTGGCCAGTCCATGAAGAGGGTATAATTAGCACTTATCCAGCTTTAATATGTTACATACAAAGTATATTGTGTTGCATAATTCCAGCATATACAGGACCATCAATCACAGTAAGCCATTTGATGCAGTAGTAGTTTTATCCTGTATGAGCACAATGTTTTATTTCAGATGTGGGCACCATTCCAGAGCATTGGAGCAAGTCCGGGAGTCTGAGGGAGCGGCCGAAGAACTTAGCACTGCCCTGGACATATATGTACATATTGGTCTCCTTATGTACTGGATAGTGTATTATTATACAGTATTTATTATTAACCCTATTGATGGTTTATAGCAGTGCACCCCTAACAGTGCATGTTTTCCACATCTCCTAGTTGGTGCACATATATATTTATTACTGGCTGACACATTATAAAAGATCCACAGTTGGTGTTAATCATTTAATTTGTGATACTGAGAAGAACATGCAGCACTAATAACATTCTATTATATTACTATTTCTATTGTGGCCATGGTGCGTGCTGGGGAGGGGGGCTTTCAGGCAGACAGAACCCCCCCTGCGTTTGCCTATGGCAAAGGTCTTTTTACCGGCAGGGACCTTTATGGTAATGTGCACTGTAGCGCCCTCATTGTCACAAGGGCAAAGAGCTCAGCAGTGTACTACACTTCAGTTCGGCTGATGGAGGGTACACACATCGGTGATCTATACTTATAATAACTTTGTAATGGTTGTGTCTGTACAAATATATTTTTTGGGAGAAATCTACTCCTTGGGAGTGCATATGCACTATGGAGACAAATTGGTTTTTTTTTTCAGAATTTTTGTTTGTCTGTTCGTTACAGCATCACACAAAAACTACGGGATGAATTTGGATTGCGTTTTCAATATTATATAGCTTAGACACCTAGAAAGAAACTGAGGTATGTATTATCTCAATGTGACATCAGGGAGAGGAGCAATAAAGAAAAAACAGACGCTTGACACTCGTCGCGTGCAGTGTGCAGGGTCCTAAAGCCAAAAATTAATAGAGGTATTAAATATAATTTTTGGGGACAAATATACTTTTTGGTACTCTTTGTGAAATATGGAGACAAAAAAATGTTTTTAGCGGAATTTGCACAGGCTCCTCAAGTCCAAAATGACTATATGTATATAAATATATAAATATATCCAACTACGACCCGGCACTCACCAGTCCTTTAGGCTGTAAATAGCTCCGGTGCCCTCCAAAGGGGTATTGCTCCCCCAAATTAGTACACCAAAAAATAAAGGCGGCACTCAGAGGCTTCAGTAACAGGTGAACCAAACACCCACTGTGGGGTGAATTTAATGTGACATCAAACGAAGGTCAACGTTTAGGGGACCATATCCCCTTTAGACGTCACTTCCAGTTTATGCTAATTAGCATATCCGGTGATGAGCGGATCCGACGGTGGAAGGTGCCTGGCACACCTGTTTGGAGGTATGATGGTGAGTGTGTTCACTGCTATAAATGTTTGCTTTGTTTGTTATTCACATTATGTTGTCTTGAGAAAGGGGATATGGTCACCAAAACGTTGACCTGTGTTTGATGTCACATTAAATTCACCCCGCAGTGGGTGTTTGGTTCACCTGTTACTGAAGCCTCTGAGTGCCGCCTTTATTTTTTAATATATAAATATATATATATATTTATACACATATATACTTATATTGCACATCCCGAATGAAAACAGCTATGTATGCATATATACATACATATATACAGTCAGGTGCATAAATATTGGGACATTGACAGAATTTTCATATTTTGGCCTCTATTCATCACCACAATGGCTTTGAAATGAAACAAACAAGATGTGCTTTAACTGCAGACTTTCAGATTTAATTTGAGGGTAATTACATCCAAATCAGGTGAACGGTGTAGGAATTACAACGGTTTCTATATGTGCCTCCCATTTTTTAAGGGGCCAAAAGTAATGGGACAAACTAAACAATCCTAAATCTAACTTTCACTTTTTAATCTTTTGTTGCAAATCCTTTGCAGGCAATTACAGCCTGAAGTCTGGAACGCATAGACATCACCAGACGATGGGTTTCATCCCTGGTGATGCTCTGTCAGGCCTCTACTGCAAATGTCTTCAGTTCCTGCTTGTTCTTGGGGCATTTTCCCTTCAGTTTTGTCTTTATCAAGTGAAATGCATGCTCAATCGGATTCAGGTCAGGGGATTGACTTGACCATTGCATAACATTCCACTTTTTAGCCTTAAAAAACTCTTTGGTTGCTTTTGCAGTATGCTTCGGGTCATTGTCCATCTGCACTGTGAAGCGCCGTCCAATGAGTTCTGAAGCCTGAAGAGCGGCTTGCCAGCATAGAAGTGAAGGGACACTCTTTCAAAAGTATAAAGTGCACACAGAGATGGTATTGAACCTTTTGCTTGTTGGCAGATTAGTTACAAATGTTATAAGTTGGTTAAAGGGTTGTCCAAAGTTAGAGGAAAAACTAATGGTCTATAATGATGTTTTGTTTTGAGCACAAATATAACAGGCTGCCACAAACTGTTTTACATCCGAGTAAGAGGAACCCACCAATAGCCTCTGGAAATGAGCTCCACATAGAAGCTAAGACCAGAATGCCTGTTGAAGTGATGGGGGTTTAAACACTGGGCTGACTTAAGCTACAAGAGCTTCTTGTGATCTGCGTAACTGATGACAGGAAAAGGGACCCCTCTAATGATAACTATTAAAGGGTCCTGGCATATGCTGGGTCACATCAATCAGCCCACCGCTCCGCCCTGTCCCCCTCTCTATCCACTGCTCTGCCTTCCACACTGCTGTTTTTCCCCCGACCCTGCCTGCTGCTCTGTTCTGTTCCACCCCCAACTCTGTCCTGTCCCACTCCCTCTCTGCCTGCCTCTCTGCCTGCTGCTCTGGAGATGGAACAGACCTTAGCAGCTTATTATATTGAAGTGCTGAAAGTTATGGGATAGATGCCTAGTATTGTATAGTGCAGCAACTCAACGTGGGATTGATTCCACAAGTGGGAGGAGGACCTCTGGAGAGGTGTTGACCCATGCCATCTGGATAGCTCCCACAGCTCCCTGATATATGTAGGTATGCTCGATTGGGTTATGTTGGCCGAATGTGGTGACCACACCATTCGTCGGGACTCTCCAGAATGCTCCTCGAAATAATTCTGGACAACTTGAGACTGATGACATGGTGCATTATCCTGCTGGAATATTCCATCATTGTGTGAGTACATGAAGTCCATGAAGGGCTGCAAATGGTCAAGCAATGCAATGTAGCGGTTACTTGTTGCTTGGCTGTTACCACAGAAATTTCTGTCTAGACACTGTCGATTACGATAATTAAGCACCAGTGGTCCACGGTGGGTGGTAATGCCTTCCATGAGATATTCTCTGTACACACGTGAAAATAACAGAGGTTTAGATTTGCAGGTTTTGTCATTCTTCAAATGCAAATTGAGTGTTAGTAGTTTCCTATCCCCAGTGGAGTAATTCCTTTAGGCAGGTTGTAATTTATGTGAAAGGAACGTGCAGGAGTGAAGATTTACTCTGATGAAAATACCCCTTTAGAGGCGCAGGAGCGAGAGGTCTAGCATCTCTAATTTTTTACAGTGTCTGTTTTCAGACCATATCACTGCAGGATACAGAGTGCAAATGACTGTGTTAAAGCGCTGGATCCACTGGCTACATATCAAGGAGGCCACTCATGTTCTTCATCCGTACGTGTATTTGTATATATGTTTGTATATGTCTGGAACCTCCCCTTTACACATCCTGCGTTTGCCCCTGCAGCCTTACCCTAACCCAATTCTGCAGAATGTCGCCATTTCATATGTCGGCATTGTGAAAATGTAAACATGTTCCAATGTCGACATACTAATGACAGGCGTCGGGTTTTCGATGCCTGTCATTAGTACCTTGCCGGGATTTGACAGTCAGGAAGCCGGCGGTCGGCATTTAGACCGTCGGCTTCCTGACTACATCCCATTTGGATAGGGGTGGTGTGATTGCATAGATGCGTACAACCTCTTCATATGGGCAAATATTCACATTTATATTTGAGCCCACATTGTGGGTGTAATTATTGCCAATTTGTGTTCAACTCCTCACCCCTAAGGAGTCTTACTTAAAGAATAACTTTTCTTGATGAGATTGTAAATTGCAATCTGAGGTCTGTAGTTTTCCAAACATTATATGGAATTTTTGCATTGACTTTTTTATTCATTTTTTGTAGCAATTGCATAATTAATTTTGATTATGGTTGTCAACAAATTGATGGATTAGGCAAAAGTTATCTCTGATTTTACACTATATTGCAGTCAAATAGCAAAAAAAAAAATTTCAATTTTGGGGGGCTTCACACTTTCTTAATATTGGCAGTGGTTTTTTTTTTCATAAATTGGTTTCATTAACTGTCTTATAACTTGGAGACAGAAACAATTAAGTGTGCATTATATGGGTGTGGTACAAAATGTCAACATTCAGAATTTCAACAAGGTCATAATGTAGAATAGGCCATGTCGACAGTTGACATGTCGACATAATGTTTTTCTACTGACAGAGCCCTTACCCTGCCCTAAACCTAGCTCTAACTGCAGCATATCCCTGTAATGTCAACATTGTGACTGTTGACATTCACAATGTTGACATAATGACCATGTCAAAATGTGGAATGTTGTCATAAAGGCCTCATACCCATTATATTATAAGTTGAGATATTTTTTTCTCTGAAATGTAAATAAAAAAAAAACCTGATAAATTATTTGGGTAATATTATAAATCATCAGAGTGAATGGTTTTGACAAATGTATACGCAGTAAGATCTAGGGATCTCATAGGGATTTGGCCTAGCATGCTTTGACAATCTAGTCATTTGGACAAGTGAAACTGTTGATCATAGCAACCTGTGCTATAGCGTCCATCTCTGAATCAAGCCCTAAATATGTGCATAAAAGTAAAAGGATCATTGGATCACTTCTAATAACCTGATTAAGAAAACACCTACAAGCCTTGGGATACCCATCATATGTAGGCAGTCCAGTTATCCAGCACTGAGGGGGCAGCTTCAAGAGCTGAAATCAGGAGGGGCTTGATTTCTGAGGTGACAGGCCTTTCTGAATTTACATAATCTTACCCTGATTGGACACTTGTTTTTACACATGACTGACAAGGTGTTGGCGGTGGTCCTGATTTGTTTGGAGTATATTGTCAAAGTTTGAGCTAGTTTTAGTCAATTCATTTGCGCTAACAGTATAAGAGGCATGAAGTTTAATAAGCTCCTGGACTTCAGGGACCTCAATAATAACAGGGCTTTGTTGCTGGTCACAGCCCTCTAGTACCTCTAGATGTGAAAAGCTGGTGACAGGTATTGTACAAAGACAGGTTGACAAGCTGGGTCTGGTTCACAGGCAGACTGGTGGATGAGCTAAATGAATCACCTAATGTGGAAGTCAAGATGTAAATACAGCCAAATCAGTAGACAAGAAGAACATCAATAACTAAGCGGGGTCAGGTGGACAACAAACAGAATACAGGTTTCAGTTAATAAGGATAATGGAAATCAGGAACACTAGGGTACAGGTTGTGAGCTTAATAATCTGGCACATATTTGTCATCAGAGTAGCTTTAAATACACAATCATATCCAGACTTTAGGAGATTTAATATAGCACATGTTCTTGCATTGCTGTCTACATATTACAATGGGCACTATTAAGGTAAGTTCTTGATAAATTGATAAAATGTGTTAGCATTAGGGATGTTAGGGACCCATCTGATGGGGTTCACCATGCATTTCTGGCCAAACATGTGATAAGTACAGTACCTCATTTATACTCCATGTTAATTGGAGAGTTTATCATAATTATTTTTACTATCAGTTTTCTTAGTGTCAGGGCACTAGAATTGAGAGAACTTTGTGGAGTGGAGAGAAAGAGGCTTCGGGGCTTCATAAAGCTTCTCTTGAGAGAGAGAAATGAGGGCCTGATTCAGACCCAGTCGCAAGCGCTGAGCGCTCGCAACCGGGTCGATGTTTGCCTACTGGGCATGCGCACGACAGAGCCGGCTCTGTCATGTGCATGCGTGACACCCGGCTAGCGACGGGTGCTCCATCGCTCCGGGTCTCGCACCAAAGGGGACGAGCTGTCGATGGTGATTGACAGCTCGCACCGTTTGGTAGGCGTGGCCGGGGGGTGGCTTCACAAACAGAGGCGTTCCCAAGCAAACGCCTGCCGTTTGTGGCCGGTCCCACTAACATCACCAGTGATGTCAGTGGGAGAGCTTCCGACTCTATTAGAGCCAGAAGCTCTCTGGGGCTTGCGGCCACGAGACCCTACCACAAGGGTCTCATCGCAAGCCCGATGGTCGCGATGGTCTTGACCATTGTGACCATCAACCTGGCCGTTCGCTATAGCTGTGGGTGGTTACCCACAGCTATGCGAGCGGCTGGGAGGCCCGCTCGAAAAAAAACGCCCTGATTCAGAGCGAGCTCTCTTTCAGAGCATCCGTCTCTGAATCAGGCCCTGAGTTCCTACTGGTACGAATGTACTAAGGAGGCGGGCCACAAGTAGAAGTGGTCCTTCAAGGTAGGGAGCAAACAGAACTGAGGGCCTGATTCAGACCCGGTTGCAAGTGCTGAGCGCTCGCAACCGGGTCGATGTTTGGCCACTGGGCATGTGCACGACGGAGCCGGCTCCATCGTGCGCATGCGCGAGACCTGGCTAGCGACGGGTGTTCCGTCGCTCCGGGTCTCACACCAAAGGGGGCGAGCTGTCGATGGTGATTGACAGCTCGCCCCGTTTGGTAGGCGTGGCCGGGGGGGTGGCTTCACAAACGGAGGCATTCCCAAGCGAACGCCTGCCGTTTGTGGACGGCCCTACTGACATCAACAGTGATGTCAGTGGGATTGCTTCCGGCTCTATTAGAGCCAGAAGCTCTCTGGGGCTTGCGGCCACGAGACCCTACCACAAGGGTCTCGTCGCAAGCCTGATGGTCTTGACCATCGCGACCATCAACCTAGCCGCCCACTACATCTATGCGAGCGGCCGGGAGGCCGCTCCCAAAAAAAACGCCCTGATTCAGAGCGAGTGCTCTTTCAGAGCATCTGTCTCTGAATCAGGCCCTGAGTACAGGTCACACTGTGCTTTAGAACGAGCTGATACAGCGAAGATACCCACTGGCAAAGCTGAATAAAGCAGGCAGTGCTGGAGGTTGTAGCAGTGATGAGAACTGGTGACTACGCTGGGTGTTGAAGACAGCGCTGAAAACTACTGCAGAGAATACTGATGTCTGCACTGGTAGTTGGAGACAGCATTGTTTAGCTACCAACAGCAGATAATACTGGTTTCTGAACTGGTGATTGGAGACAGCGCTGATAACTGTACAGTGTCACAAATCGGGGTATTAGCCACACTTCCTGTACCAGGCACTGCCACATCATTGTGCTCTGCACATCTACAGTGTCCCACCAGCAACCCAGCTCTCCACAGCACATGTGTAAACAAACAAGCCAGCTGCAAGGGCACAGCCATGTCGGATTTCCACGTGTGACTTCCCATGTCAGATTTCCACGTGTGACTTCCTAGTCCAATTCCTGTACTGCAGACACATTTACATGGTGGACTTCCACTGCTGGCTATTTAAACATCTTTAGAGGAACAGCATATTGCCAGAGCAGTTCCTGGTCCCTATGCTTCAGTCATTCCTGTGCTGTTCCTATTTTGCAATAGAGCTTCTGTGTCTGACCATCTACAATTGTGCCACCTGTTATTTGTATCCTGCTGAGTGGACTCCTGTTATCTACCAGAGATCCTGTGTCTGCAGTCCTCAGCAGTCTGCTGCTATCCTGCCTTCATGGCCTGCACCCTCTGTTCCCATCTGTTGCAGTTTTTCCAGGAGTTTCCTTAAAGTTGGGCACACACTGGGCAATATATCTGAAATATATCGGCCGTTTAATCGAACGGACGATCTATTGCGAGCATGCCAACGGTGAGTGACAACTCAACTGGGTGGGCAAATTTAAATGCCTGCCCAGTTGTGATGTCAGGCCTATCACATCGTGTGGACAAATGGTATATGCATTTACCAATAGTCAGATAGGTTGGCGGGTCGGCCCAATGACCTAGTGTGTATAAATGTATTTGGACTCTCGCTCCTTCCCTCTGGCTGCTAACCATAGGTTGGTACTGGATTTTGGTTTCTCCTGCTCTGAGTTTCTACACTGGGGACAATCGAGATGTGAGTTCCAGGATGATTTGACCCTTGTGGTTGTTTGCCCTAAATTCCTTCATTCTGTTACAGGTTCTGAGTTTCTAGACTCCAGGTTCGGTACTATGCACCTCTGAGTCTCTCTGGTCATGTTAGTCTGAGATACCAGTAGTGGGTTCCAATCTTTAACTCCTCAGTTGGGAGCTGGGGTTGAGTTCATGCGAATGGTTCCAGGCCCTCGGCTGGGATTCCAGTTCTGTATCCTTGCACAGACTCCAGTCCAGAGTTCCACCCTGTGTGTTTGGGTTTGCCACGGACATCCGAGCTTGTCAGCTATAGTCCATATCTGCTCTATGAGCTCACCACTCATCAAGTCTCCTAGTTTCACCCACATTCCTGCTTCAGCTGGTCCCAAGAGATGGATCTGAGAACCGCGAGTTCCGTGACATACAGCAGGGACAACTGTACAGGAGGGAGTACTGGTGTACTACAAGTCCCAGCATGGTAGCACCTTTTATTGTTTCTAATTAGGTTGTGCAGTCCAAACCCCCCTCCATCCCCCTCCTCGGTATTTGTGTATATATTGTACATTATGAGGGCTGAGACTCCTTCTGCTTGGTATTAGAGGCCCACCCATCTGCCCTTAGGTGAATTTAATCAGCACGGGTTCCTGCATTAGAATGGACACTTTTATAGTGAGTCCTGGATAAATTGATACAATGTGTTAGTATTAGGGATGTTAGGGACCCTTCTGATGGGGTCTGCCTTGACGTGGTGGATGGGCACACATTTTTGGACAAACGTGCTAAAAACCTCATTTATGCTCTATGTTAATTGTAGAGTTTATCATAATTGTTTTGACTATGATTATTTTTAGTGCTTAGACAAGTTTATTAACACTAGTATTTATTGTCAGCAGGTAAGCCCAGGCATTACAACTTATTCAGGTTATGTATTTACCTTTATGGATATCTACCTGCTTTTCTATGGCTCATTCATTCTAATTCTCAATTCTTTATTGTTTGCATGTTTAAATAAATTGTAGCAAGTGTGTTAATATATTTTGTATTTAATTTTGTTACACATTGCTGTACAGTTTCAGACCTGAATCCAATTGCAAATGTATTCGAAACCCTGACAGCAAGGTAACAATTCAGATTAAAGGTTAAGCTTGATGTTCCTGCTGACCTCACAATATATAAATAATGTATATGTGACATTCAGATAACTAAGATATGTCAGTGGGTGTTTCTGTTACATAACATGTTAGGCAATGACTACCGTATTTATTTTAATATTAAGGGTTTTGCAATATTTTCTCTTTCTATAAAAAAAGAAAGAACCATGTTGTAAATGGATTCTGTAGGTTGCTCACTGTGCAAAGCATGACTAGTTAATACTAAACCAAGTGCCAGATTTTATCCATTTAGCAATAATCTCTGCTAATCCAACATAATAGATTAGTCGCCTTTGCAGTAATGTGGAGGAAGATTTAGCTGATATTGATGTTGTGCAAATCCTAAAGATAGAGAGAATCTTTATCCTGCCAAATGCAGCAGATCTGATGAAAATAAATAGACGGTATCAACCATTTTAATGAGAATATTTATACAATTAAATGGTAAGCCAAATTTTTGTCCCATAAACTACAAAAAAATGTAAATATGAAAGGAGTATGATATACAACTTAACTGTGACTTGCTATCTTAGTACCTGATTTAGTGATGTACACAAACCCAATGTCCAGAACGGGTTCTGCGATCTCGCTTACAGATCCCCCAAACTGGATTTATGCTTAGAAAATCTAATACTCAAAACCTTTGCCACTTGTTGTATCACCTCCAGTTATCTTGGACAGTGAGGCCGGAGAACAGTGGAGGTGTCTCTGCTAGTGCTTTTCACTCTGTTGAGTTGGATAATCTTTAGGCGGTTCTGGCAAGGTTTTGTGTGGGTCCCTATTTCATTTCCTGGGTTCAATTGCTATGCTCCTCCCCGGCTGCCTGGGTTGTGATTGGCCATACTACTATTCTGTTTAGGTTGGGTAGAGGTACACCCCATGGATACCTTCTTTCCATTGGCCACTGAACCACTGGCACATCTTTTCCGCACTGATCCTGGCATTTGTGGACTGTGGGCTGATGCCAATATGAATACTGTAGCTCCTGACGTAGATTACATGCAGAAAATAACATGCTGTTGTTCTTGGCTGCTTTGTATGGATCAGTGAACAGTCTTCCCCATGTGGTTGGTGATTTGGTGTTTTTTCCAGGCTCCTCATAAAAAGGTCTAATGGTGCGTATCCACTTAGCGTCTGTTAAATGAGTGCACGATTACGGCATTGTAATCGTACAGTCGTTTCACAGTCTGTAATGTGCCTACACTGAACGTTCAGTCGTTCAGTCTAGGCACATCAATCATCCCCAAACATGGGCAACCTGACGAAGTTGTCAGGTTGACCAGCATGTTCAGGAGATGATAGATGTCAAAAATGACCAGCTGGCGCGCGCATTGCTGGTAGTTTTTTACATTAAACTGCCCAATTTGTGCCCAATTTTCAAACAATTGTACGGTAACAATGTTGTTATCGTTCAATCGCCTGGTAATATCAGGTAGTGGATACGCACCTTTAGTCTCATACCTTTCCTATTACTGGCTCCCTTCACATATGAACATCTCTCTCCTGTCACTTGCAGTACACTCTAAATTCTATAGTTCGGGTGCTTGTATGACACTTAACTCAGTAAGTTGCCCAAAATGTTTCTATTACTGCCTAACTTAAGCATAGGTTCCATATTTGGAAGAAACTCCCTCTGTCCATTACTCTGTGTTTTAGTTTATTTAATATGGTCATCGAGGCCAAATATTTATATGTCCAATATTCCTGTCTATATATCCTCCAAAATGTTTTTTTAAGCTATTGACTGCATTACTTTCTCTTTTATGTGGAAACGGAAGAGACCCAGAAATTCTTTTTAGGCACCCGCAGTCGGTCCAAGTCCTCAGGTGATTTGGTGCTCCATAATCTTAGGCTGCATTATATAGCTTCACAATTTGCCCACTTTGCTGACTTAGGCCCTGATTCAGAGCTGCTCGTAAGCGGTCGTACGCTCATAGTCATCCGATGTTGTTAAACCACGCATGCGTCGGTGTAACAGTGCACATGTGCGTACAGCTGATTGTGACCATTTTTTCAGTCGTTCGTCGAATAGCGAACAGGAAGTGACATGTCAAATGTGATTGATAGAACTGTCCATTTTGGGGCGGTGACAGGGGTGGAGATGGGAAAACGCAGGCGTGTCGAGGCGTTTTTTGGGCGTACATAAATTATCTGATGCGAACGGCCAATGTGAATGGAAGAAGGGTTACGTCACTGTCTGATCCACTTTCCATTCAAACTGCTCGCTCAGCTTGTGGTCTGGTATTCTCTACCGCAATGACGATGGTCTCTTCGTTCTTCCCGAGGCTAATCGATGGTTTCCCGATTTATCAATTGAGGCCTCAAAAACAATCAGTTTTGAATTGCAAAAATGCTTGTAAGGTGTTTAGCCAATAGCCTTTTTTTAGTAGCAAAAAACCGTACACAGGTGAACTACTCAGCTGCTAATTTCTGGGTTAGACAATTAGCTTACAAATTTATTTTACATTTGCGTGTTTTTGCCAAATTTGTTTTCTTTTTTTTTTAGGGCAACAATATTGTACGCAGGTTTGTTGTTTTTCTTCATTTTTTAGGGGCCAAGAAAACAATTGTCCTTTTGTTTTTGTTTTTTGCTAAGTGTTAATTAAAACTCATAAATTGTTTTTAACCCTTTTTTTTTTCATAAAAAATGTTTAGATTTCCGTTGTATTGTTTGTAATGTTGTTTGCGGGATTACCTTTTAACCAGTTTTTTAATAAATTAACAATAGAATTGTGCAGATTTTCAACATTATTTTATTTTTTGTTTTTTTTTTGTAAAAAAATTTTGGGGAAATAAAAAAAACTTGATAACGTAAAAACAAATAACAAATGATTTTAAAAACACACAAACAAAATAAGTGGCATTTGAAATCCACAAACAAACACAATTAATAAAAAATTCACAAGAAAGGAGAGGGAGGTTTTGGGCATTAAGGAATATGGGGCAAACACTGAGAAGGATTGTGGGAAAATTAGCCAGTGCTGTCATTGCCTTTTGGCCCGTTTCACTGGGGTAGGGAGGGAGCCGGGATGTCCGGGATGTCCTTCTGCTGGCCTGGCCAGAGGCAGATGTTGTGGCCTCTGGACTAGGCATAGGGCTAGGCACATTTGGAGGGATGGCTGTTGTTGTGCCAGAGGTGGAGGGTCCTGATGTTCCGGCAGGAAGGGAGGCCGGCTCCAACATGTGCTGGTGAACGAGCTGCTCCAGGGCATTTGCTATTCGCATGTTGGCCCCAGCACTTTGCTCCAGGGCGTCCGCCACCCATAGCAGATTGGCGTCCATCCTCAGCAGAATCTCGGTCTGCTGATCCGTTTTAATATTGAGATCAGTGAGGAGGCCCACTGCCTGTGAGGGGGAATGCCCCGTACTGTCTGCCACAGGGTCCCCAGCTGGATCTACTGCTTCCTCCCCTGCAGAGCCAGCAGAAATTCTGCGGCCAAAGCTCCCTTCTGGAGCAGACTCATCCGCCTGTGTCTCTGTGAGAAAAAAGAGAAAAGAGTAACATTATAATCTAGATATTGTCCTAAACACATTTCTGAGTTGTTAACATTACAACATTTACCTGGGGCAACATGAGGAGCCGCAAAGTCTGGCATGTAGGTATCCATGTTCGACACGCCGAACACCTCCTCATCCTGCACACACCCCTGGGCCATCTCCAAATCTGTGAGCTCCAGTGACACAGGGGTGGGACCCCCACCTGTCCCCCCTGCATGCCTAGCCCTATCAGCCAGTTTTTGCTTAAGACGATATTTGAAGTCGCTCCATCTGTGGGGTAAAAAGTTGGCATTATTCCGGCAGTATTTGGACCTGTAAACACTTTTTACTAAAATGTAGTTTTTACGTACCGGCGTTTGACCTCCCGGGTTGAACGTTCAAAATCACCCACCCTATTGACACCACTGGCTATGTCATCCCACATTTTCCATTTCTGGCTTGCACCCATATTCCTTGCTGCCTGTGGCAGGTTGTCATTGCACATTTGCACCAAAACCTCCATCTCCTTTCTTGTGAATTGTGGCTGCCTTTTTTTTTTTGGTTTAGTTGGCCTACTAGGCCCAGCAGCCTCTTCCATGGCATCATCAACACCTTTTTTTAAAATGGGATTAAAATTTATAATGTTAAATTTTCCAAAAATTATTGTTAAAAGGTATCCTTTTGCCCAAAAAAGAGAAATACTTACCTGGCGCCTCTTGGCCAGTGCTTTGCTGCTCTGTAGTCATTTTGGACTTTCAGGTCTCACTACAGCAGACCGATTTGGCTTTTCAGTGACGTTTTTATACATGCGTCAGCATTATTCGGCCGCATCATTGACTGTGCGCTCCTATTGTCCGTCCATAATTTGAGCGGGAAAATAAAGACTATTTTTGGCTTGGTGTGACTGGAGTCGATGTGGCATGTTGTTTGTTGGAGGTTTGGCGTAGGAGTATTTTTGAGGTTTTGCGGTTGACTGAGTAGAAGGAGGAAATTTTCTGAGCTTTTTTTTTGTTTTTTTCTAGCTTCTTTATTTTCCATTGGTTATTTTTTTTATTGTTTGGCTATTTTTTTGTGATTTTTTGAGTAAGTATTTTAAAAAACCACCGTAAAAAATAATAGTAAATAGTTTACAAATGTTTGTAATATTTTTTTATTTTGGTTTACAGTTATTTTGGCATTGCCCCAGTGAAGTTTTTGAACTTTGGGATATTTGTCTTTTTTTGGTAAGTGTTTTTGTTTTCATGATTTTACAAATTAGATGTGTTGTTCTTAGCATATGTTTCGTAAAGTAATGTTGTTTATTTTCTGGGAACAATCATGTCTTACCACTAAATGTAGCATACTATTTAACGAACTAATGTGTCTTGTTTTAACTGTAAAAGTAGCGTACTATTTAGCGAACTAATGTGTCTTGTTTCAACTGTAAAAGTAGCGTACTATTTAGCGAACTAATGTGTCTTGTTTTAACTGTAAAAGTAGCGTACTATTTAGCGAACTAATGTGTCTTGTTTTAACTGTAAAAGTAGCGTACTATTTAGCGAACTAATGTTTTTTTTACCTGTAAAAGTAGCGTACTATTTAGCGAACTAATGTGTCTTGTTTTAACTGTAAAAGTAGAGTACTATTTTGCAAACTAATTTTTTAATAAATTTTCAGTGTAAAATCATGTCTTAACACTAAATGTAGTGTAGTATTTTCTGAACTAATGTGTGCTCCCTTCTTTATTTTTTCACGAAAACAATTTGTTTACAATCATATTTTATTTAATGAATCTTAAACATATTTTCTACTTTTTAAATGTAGGGTGTTCTGCACATGACACGTCCCAGGCCTGTAAGCATCTTTGGATTTCTGAGAAAAGATAAGTATATTTTTCTTAACACATTTGTCTAAAACAATAACTACCTGGCTTACCATTTCAGGTTGATGTTGGTCGTATTATCTTGGCCATGGTTCCTGAACCCGACCAACCTCAACTTCGTCCCAGGCGTAGGCCTCGTAGGCGTGCAAGGCCCCAGATATATAGAATACGTGTCACCCTTTTTGGAATGCCAGATGATGAGGTATTAAGGCGATACCATCTGCCGCCACAAATCATCATAGACACTCTCTCATTAATAGAGAGTGATCTTGAACGGCAAATTGAAAGTCCTACAGCAATACCACCACTTACGCAATTTATGGCGGTGTTACATTTCAGTGCCTCAGGATCCTTTCAAAACACTGTGGGAATAGTTGCAGGAATATCCCAATCCTCCTTTTCAAGGATCCTGAGGGCAGTGATGGAGGCCCTTTTCAAACACCTCCATCATTTTATTAAAATGCCATTGGATATGGGTAACCTTAATGTGGCGAAGGCCAATTTTTACTAAATAGCTGGCTTCCCACACATCATAGAGGTTGTGGATAGCACTCACATACCACTTCAGCCTCCAGCAAGGCTGGAGGCTATTTTTAGGAACTGCAAGCACTTTCATTCACTGAATGTAATGGTAGTATGTGATGCCTCCCTCCAGATCCTGTCCCTGAATGCCAAATTCCCCGGCAGTGCACATGATTCCTTCGTCATCCGGCAATCAGGGATTTGGCACAAATTAGACAACCTACAAGCTGGTGATGCATGGCTTCTGGGTAAGTTGACACATTCTGTTGCAACCAATGCAAAGCTTGTTACACAATGGTCCTGATGTTTGTTTTTGTTTTTTCACAGGAGACAGTGGTTACCCTTGCACGCCCTGGCTGCTCACTCCTTATTTGGCTCCCACACCAGGGCCACAAAGTGAGTATAATTCCGCACTTACAGCCACCAGGCAGGTGGTGGAGCGCTGTATCGGCCTTTTAAAAGGCCGATTCAGATGCCTCCACCGCTCTGGTGGCGAGTTCATGTATTTGCCGGCTATGGTTTCGAAAATTGTGGTCCTGTGTGGGCTATTTCACAACATCGCCATAAGGAGTGGTGTCCCAATGCAGCCAGAGGATGCCTTGCCTGATGATGGCCCCCCCGAGGTTGGTCGGAGGTCAGTATGTGGGGGGGCCATACGCGATGACATTGTGGCCCGATTTTTTAGGTAATTATTTTCAAAAAATCAGTTAATTGACACAATGTAGACATGTAAGATTTTAATGGGCAATTTTAATTTGAGTTTTCTTGTTTTTTGTCTTTTATTCCATAAAATTAACCTAAAAAACGATGCCTACTACCTGATCCCAAAAATTTACTTCGTGTGGACACATTGGATATAACTTCGGGAACAATGATTTCTTCGCCTCATTTGTGTATTCATGTTGGCATGCTACTTCTTCAAACAGTTCTTGATTGTTGTTGTTATTTTGTTCTTTCTACTTCAGGGTCCATAGGGTATCCACAGGATACCTTGGGGTATAGGTGTGACGTCAGTCGCAGGGCACCAAAGAGTTAAGCTTTCAGCCTCCCAGGATGCACTAGGTCCCCCTCCTATACCCCGCCCCCGGGCCAAGGCACCTCAGTTTAGTTTGGTGCCCGGCCGGAGTCGGGTGCACCTGTTGGAGTGGGGGCTAGAAGAGCCCCTGAAGCTTATTCTTCATGCAGCTGTGGCTGCACAACTGGATGAACAGCATGAACAGTCAGTCATGACGTCCATGCTGTCTTCCCTACACCCCGCCGGTACCAGAACGCCGGTACTGATCCGGGGATGCTGGTGGGCGTCTGGGGTCACAGCTAGCGGTGACCCCAGATGCTCCGGACCATGGCCGGATTCAAGGGGGACAGAGGTAAGCAGCGGGGTCCCGCGGTGGGTCCCCGCTGATCACATGGTCCTAAGTCCCCAGGCAGGGGGCTCCCTGGGGACTGGCTGCAGCGTGGAGCCAGGCGACCAACCTGCGCTTCCACTACCCCCTGGGACAGCGGACCGCAGCAGAGCGGTACCGCTGCGGCGTCCCAGGGGTTAAATGCATGCCAGGGGAGCGCGCCTTCCCTGTCTCACAGCCGGCGCCTCCCCCGCTGCACACAGCCCTCTCTGCATGCTGCCGACTGGTCCTGTGGCAGCGCTCCTCCCCCAGGCCAGCCTCCTCTCTGCTCCTCGGCGGCCATCTTCTCCAGAACGCATGGTGAACGCTGCTGGAAGCGCTGGACGAAGCATCGTGGTCTGGGTCCCCCCGCATACCTCTCCTCCGCTGTGGTCAGGTCTGTGTATGCAGCGCTGTGTCCTACCAGGCCCTGTGTCTGTGTAGTTGAGTGATCAGCGCTGTTAGTGCAGGAATTGTTATTTTTCTGCATTGTATGTGACTGTGCTAGCGCTGCTGCCTGTAATCTTTTCTTCTCTAAACTGTCAGCTTTATTACTGTCCCTGTTCTTTCTGCTAAAGCCCTTGCGGTGCGGTGCTGCAGGGTGGTCTCTCGCCTATTTAATACTTAATTGGTGAGAGAGGTCACATACGTGGTGCCATCATGTCTGAAAGTGATTTTCCCCTCCGGCTACAGTGTACCACGTGCAAAGTACCGTTAGCGGAGGGGGAGGGTAGCGCGGAGGGCTTTTGCCGGCAGTGTTTGTCCATGGCGCGGCCTATTACAGTTACAGCACCGGTACAGGAGCCGCCCTGGGCTTGTTTCGCTCAGGCGTTAACAGCTTTAGTGGGCCAGTTAGCTCCGCAGCCCGCGTTTACTCCGATGGGTTTGTCCCAGCAGTCTGTGGTGTCGTCACCCATGCAGGGGTTCCCACGACAATTGGTGGTACCCCACAGTCTCCCTATTTCCCCGCTCCCGGGTTCTCAGGAGCCAGCGTGGGTTAACTCCCTGACGAGTTCTGTACAGCACTTGTCGGATGTGTTGCAAGGGGAGTCTGTGATGCGGTCTCATAAAAGGCCGGTGGCGTCTCTGTCCGCTCCTTATGAGGATGACGAAGGGACGTCTGATGATGGGGAGATTCTAGATCCTTACGATCAGGAACCTCTCCATACTAAGGACGCTGATGCTAAGTCCAAAGTATATATTCCTGGACTTATTCGGGCGGTCCGCACAGCCTTGGTGATTGAGGACGAAGTTCCCCCAGCGGCTAAATCTAAGTATGCCTTTTTCAAAGATGTGAAGGGCGATGCCACAGTCTTTCCTCTTTCGGGTCAGTTGGTGGACCATTTAGAGGAGGCGTGGAAACAACCTGGCAAAAGATACCAGCCGCAGAGACGCCTGGCGGTGGCTTATCCGTTCGCGGATAATTATTTTGCGAAGTGGGAATCCCCTCCACAGGTGGATTCTCACGTGACCCGTCTTGTCCGTAGTGCCACATTGCCGATGCCATCCATGTCCTCCCTTAAGGATGCTACGGACCGCAAGGTAGAAATCTGCCTGAAGTCCGCTTATTCCCTTGCAGGGGGGGCAGCACGGCCGGCTATGGCCATTTGCTGGGTTGCCAGAGCGATGGAGCGCTGGGCGGATTCATTAGAGGCTTCTTTTGAATCCGACTGTCCGGCCGATCAGGCGGAGTTGATTGGCAATCTCCGTGATTCGGCCACCTACATCAACGAGGCGGCTCTAGACATTAGTACTCTGGTGTCTAGAATTTCTTCAGCAGCGGTAGCTGCTCGTCGCACCTTGTGGCTGCGATCCTGGAAGGCGGACGCAGATTCCAAGAAAGGTCTGGAAGCGTTGCCGTTTACCGGAGAAGTTCTCTTCGGTCCGGATCTGGATAAGATTGTGGCCACGCTGGCGGCAGCCAAATCTGCCTGTCTCCCGTCGGCCGCTGCTCCTTCTGGTTCTGGACCATCGTCCTTTCGGTCATCTAGGGCCCAGGGCAGGCCCAAACCACAGTCGTTTCCTCGACAGGCTGGCCCTAAGAAATCGGTCAAGCCCCGGAAGCAGGCATGGAGTACCAGACGTCCGGCCCCCAAGCCAGATGACAAGCCTGCGGCCTGACGGTCCGGGCCTCCCTTTGGGGGATCCCAGGGTGGGAGGCCGCCTGCTACAGTTCGCCCAGTGTTGGTCGACCACTACGACAGACACTTGGGTTCTGGAGGTGGTTTCCCACGGATACGCCCTCTCCTTCCGGCACAGACCCCCGGCTCGCTTCTTCACCATGGGTCTCCCATCAGACCGGAACAAGGCTACGGAGCTGCGGAAGGTATTGCACACTATGCTCCAGGCTGGAGCTATAGTGGCGGTTCCATTCTCCCAGAGGGGCCAGGGTTTCTATTCAAATCTATTTTTGGTACAGAAACCCAATGGGTAATATCGTCCGATTCTCAACCTCAAAGCACTCAACAAGTCTTTGCGGGTCCCGAAGTTTCGGATGGAGAACCTACGGTCCATCATTCTGGCGCTGGAACCTGGGGACTACATGGTGTCATTGGACATACAGGACGCTTACCTGCATGTCCCTATTCTTTTGCGCCATCAACAGTTCCTCAGGTTTGCAATCCACAGCGACCACTTCCAGTTTCGGGCGTTACCTTTTGGCCTGGCAACAGCACCACGTGTTTTCACCAAGGTGATGGCGGTTATGGCGGCTTCTCTGCGGCTGCAGGGAGTCCGCATGTTGCCGTATTTGGACGACCTGTTATTGGTGGCAGGATCTCCAGAGCTCCTGTTACACCACTTGGACCTGACCATTGCACTGCTGCAACGGCACGGCTGGCTAATCAACTGGCAGAAGTCCACTCTAATCCCGTCTCGGAGGATTCTGCATCTTGGAGCCTTATTGGACTCGGGACAGCAAAGGATCTTCGTGACGGAGGACAAGATCTCTGCTTTACAGTCAAGGGTGCGCAGTTGTCTGCACAGCCGCCGGGTGTCCTTACACTCGGCGATGAGGTTACTGGGCTCCATGGTGTCGGTGTTCGACATGGTGGAATACGCCCAGTTTCACTCCAGACCTCTGCAGCACCTGATCCTGTCCAAGTGGAACGGGCTGACTCAGTCTCTGAAGTCCCAGACGATTGTGCTCACCCAGGAGGTTCGCCTGTCCCTTACGTGGTGGTTACAGACGACCCACCTCAACAAGGGACGTCCGTTCTGGGTTCCAAATTGGTCCTGTTGACAACGGACGCCAGTCTTCGGGGCTGGGGAGCAGTTTCGGGTCCACACTTGTTCCAGGGCAGGTGGACGCCGACAGAAGCGGAGCTTCCAATAAATATCTTGGAACTCCGTGCGGTCTTCAATGCTCTCCAGCAGGCACAGCGGTTTCTCCAGGGTCGCCCGGTGCAGGTCCAGTCGGACAACGCTACCACCGTGGCCTACATAAACAGGCAAGGAGGAACTCGCAGTCGGGCGGCTCTCGTAGAGGTCTCTCGGATCCTGGTTTGGGCGGAGCGCAATCTTCCGGCCATATCAGCGGTCTTCATCCCGGGAGTGCTCAATTGGGAGGCGGACTTTCTAAGTCGCCAGGACGTTCATCCGGGGGAATGGTCCCTGCACCCGGACGTTTTTCAACTACTGGTGGACAGGTGGGGTCTTCCAGAAACCGACCTCATGGCGTCCCGGCACAACAACAAGTTGCCGGTGTACGGGTCTCGCACAAGAGACGAAGGGGCGTCTCTGGTGGATGCTCTGTCCGTCCGGTGGACGTTCCGGTTCGCATACCTGTTCCCTCCGGTCTCCCTTCTTCCACGGGTAATCCGGAAATTCAAACAGGAAGGAGGGACGCTCCTGTTGATAGCTCCCGCGTGGCCCAGACGGCACTGGTTCTCAGACCTTCAGGGTCTGTCCGTGGACATTCCTCTGCGGTTGCCGCTACGACCGGACCTTCTGTCTCAGGGTCCTTGCCTTCACCCGGACCTGACTCGGCTGTCTTTGACGGCGTGGCTGTTGAGACGGCCATGCTGAGGTCCCGGGGGTTTTCCAGCTCTGTGGTGCGTACCATGTTACGAGCTCGGAAACCGTCTTCCGCGAGGATATACCATCGCGTGTGGCATACGTTCTTCCAGTGGTGTCGACCGAGAGGTTATGCACCATGGGAGTTTCGTCTGTCTCGGATTCTCGCCTTCCTGCAAGCGGGACTAGATCATGGGCTTCGCCTTGCTTCTTTGAAGGTACAGGTTTCGGCCCTATCTGTCTGGTTTCACCGTAGGATTGCTACAATCCCGGATGTGCGCATCTTTATGCAGGGTGTTCTCCGCATTCAGCCGCCCTTTGTTCCACCTGTGGCGCCTTGGGATTTGGCTGTGGTCCTGAGGGCTCTCCAAGGACCGCCGTTTGAACCACTGGGCTCAGTGGATCTTAAATGGCTAACAGCTAAGACTGTTTTCCTTCTGGCCATTGCTTCGGCCAGACGTGTTTCTGAGTTAGGGGCTCTTTCTTGTAGAACCCCTTTCTTGGTTTTTTATGGGAACAGGGCAGTGCTCCGCACTCGGCCCGAGCTTCTTCCCAAAGTTGTTTCCCAGTTTCATATTAACGAGGAAATAGTTGTTCCGGCCTTTAACTCACCGGGTCTTTCCGTGGGTGAGGCCTCTTTGGATGTTGTGCGGGCCTTAAGGACTTATGTTGACCGCACTTCTTCGTTTAGGAAGTCGGACGCTTTGTTTGTCCTCTTTGGCTTCCGTAAAAAGGGTTGGCCTGCTTCAAAGCAAACTTTGGCAGCCTGGATCCGTATGGCTATTTCTGAAGCTTATCTTCATGAAGGCCTACCGGTCCCTCCTTCTCTGAAGGCTCATTCCACTAGGTCTGTGGGTCCTTCGTGGGCAGCTCGACGTGGTGCCTCGGCAGTTCAGATCTGCAAGGCTGCTACGTGGTCTTCTGTCCATACCTTCGTGAGGTATTACAGGTTTGACACCTTCGCCTCTCAGGATGCTTCCTTCGGGCGGCGGATTCTCCTTTCTGCACAGGAGCGTCCCCACCCTTAAAGGATACTGCTTTGGGACATCCCCAAGGTATCCTGTGGATACCCTATGGACCCTGAAGTAGAAAATATGAGATATGGTAAGAACTTACCCTTGTTATCTCTATTTCTACGAAGTCCATAGGGTTCCACAGGACTCCCGCCCTGTCGCACCTGTGCTGCAGATGGGCTTTGCTCTGGTCACCGGTTTTCCGTCTCCCTCTGGTGAGAATGTGATTCTTGTATGTGTCCAGATCTTTGTTCTCTCTCTTCCTTCTCCTCCTCCGGCCTATGGCTTGGTAACTAACTGAGGTGCCTTGGCCCGGGGGCGGGGTATAGGAGGGGGACCTAGTGCATCCTGGGAGGCTGAAAGCTTAACTCTTTGGTGCCCTGCGACTGACGTCACACCTATACCCCAAGGTATCCTGTGGAACCCTATGGACTTCGTAGAAATAGAGATAACAAGGGTAAGTTCTTACCATATCTCATATTTTTTGGTGTTGGTTGGATTTTTGTGTGTGTTTTCACTGTGTGAAATGATTGTGCCAATTCACTTTGTGTTTATTATTTGTGTGCATTAAAATTATGTTTACCATTAAACAAACATTTCCTTCTTAAATTAAAGCAAGTGTAACCTGGTCCAAAAAAGGCAAACTTGCTTAATGGCTAATCCTGTAATGTGTTAAATTGTACATTATTTTACCCTGCTTTGTGGCAAAAAACAAACACCAAAGGTATTATGGTGAATCAGTATATTTTCTAATCTAGCCCTAAGCAGGTTTTATTTAATTTTTACATTACCCACAAAAACATTAAAAAAACATTTGCAGTTAATTCTACAAACCTATTGGTATTGTTAGGTGTTTAATGTGCCAGCTTACATACTTACTTGAGCTTTCTACAATCTAATTTACATTACTTAAAAACTCATGCTACAATAGTCGACTTATGTAAGGTTCAACAATCTAATATTTCCAGACAAGGAATGAGACTTTAAGAAATCAAAATAAATTTTATTTTTATCAACATTTTCTGGGTGGAAACTCAAAAAAATTAGTGGCGCAGGAGTGCGGACATATGATCCAGGACCACGAGCATGCCTATGACATGGCCCCTCAACCTCTGCAAGCCATCCAACATTTCTTGCATCCGCCTCTGGTCCTCAGTGGGTTAAAAAAATGTGTGGATTACTAAAATGACACCTTAATTTATATGTTGCCAAACAACTTAAAAAGCAGACTATACAAAAACAAAAGAAAAAAAAAATACCAATAGGGACAACTACGCAAAAATACTACATTTGTTGGTACCGTAAACAAGAAAAACACAAGTGTGAGTGTTTGGACATGTGTCATATGTGTAAGGGGAAAACATCCTAGACATTGTTGCACAAAGATATATATCCAAAACATTAGAAAAACTTGCCAATTTTGAACAGCACAGGCAAAAGGACAACATCAACAAAAAAGCAAACATTTCAAAAGCAACCATAGTTTAAAAGGGAAACATACCGGTCATTATGCTGACTGGGCCAGGAGCCCCGATATCGTCCTCCTCAGAGGTGGGCCAGTGCTGGTCGGATGGAGGAGGGGTAATTTGGCTGGAGGTTGAGGGTGAGGAAAAGATAGGGGGGGGTGGAGGGGAGGGTGATGAAAAGATAGGAGGGGTGGAAGGGAGTTTGAATTTGGAGGGATGGGAATCGGATGAGAGGGAGGGGCATCACTGCCTGCCAGGTCTGGGGTGGAGGGGGAATTTGCGGAAGGTTGGGGAGAGGATGTTTGGGAGGGAGTGGGGGATAGGGGACGAGCCCGACGTCGTCGATTTTGTTGACGTTGAAGTCTGCGCTCAGCCCCTAAATGAGACAAATTTATATTAGTACATATTTAATATTTTTTGCAAAAAAAAAAACACACCAAATTTTTTTTTTTTTTTTAAAAGGCTATACGGAAAACATGCACACGCAGGTATGGCCAAAATAAAGAAACAGGGCTATACGGAAAACATGCACACGCAGGTATGCTTACATTTAAAATGTTAAAAAAATACACTTACTTTCCTGAATTTGCAGCCGCAAATTTGCCAAAAGGCGTGGGGATCTGTGGTGGAGATCTGACCATCGCCTTTCGAGCTGGCCGATATTGCGGCGGTAGCCCAAGGTACGCAGCTGGCGCCGCACCTCCGCATAGGCTTGCCGCTTGCGGCGGTTAGTGATGGGGGCCGGATGCTCGGTTATTCTCCGGTCCATCACATCTGTGAGGACCAGGAGTTCGCGACGACAAAATGCTGCGGCTCTCATGATGGCAATGATTTTTTTCAATACAAAACAGTTTTAATAAAGGTCCCAGAAAAAATTTGATTGGCTAATGTACTTTGAAAATTAACAGAAAGCATTGTATTGGTTATTGTATGAGTCATGTGACTTGCACCCTCACAAATATAATGTGAGTTATGATAGGACTGATGCAGTGACATGCGTAAGCTAATTTAAATAATATTAATAAAGATGAAAAATCTGCATATAAACTAACGCAAAACAATAGCAGCATTCAAACAAACTTTACAATTTGAAAAACCATCCCCTTGGTACAAACGTACGTATTCTGCTGAAGGAATGACACACACGAACAATAATAAAGTTTATTGACATTGTAAAGAAAAACGGATTGCAAAGATGTGAATACCAATTAAGCTCTTGAATATACTGATTGCTATTAATCGTTTCAAGTATGTTGGCAGAATGAAATAGCAGGCAATCGAAAAATGACAGGCCCACTTCCGGATTTGACTTGTGCGAGCGTTCCCTGCAACCAAAGAGGAGACAGACGGTCGCTATTTTGAACGTTCGCTAGCTAGAGGAGGGGTTGGGAGACTATGGGGCGGAAGATTAGCTGCGAGCGAACATACGAGCGAACGCTTGAATCATACTTGCCTACTTTTGAAAAAGCATTTCAGGGAGAGTGTGAAAGCAACACCTATGAAGGCGGAGGTAAAGTGGGCGTGTCCTGCTACATCTGAAAGGCGTGTCATAATACTGACTTCCATCCAAATGTAAATGAGTCCCAAAGCAGTTAGTAAGATCTACTTGTTGATGAAATCACACTGATACTTCTCAGAAAATGCATGTAGCCATAGGGATCATTGTGCCCTATAACCAATGCAGGGAAATTACACTAATGATCCCATTTGAATGTATATATCTGTTTTTTTCTTTTATAAAACAGTGTCATAATGGGGGTAAGGTGAAATGAGGGAGCTTGGTAGACTCTTCATGGAGACAGGGAGATTGCTGCTATTTCAGGGAGACTCCCTGACAATGAGGGAGAGTTGGCAAGTATGGCTTGAATTTAAATTTTTTCGCTCGTACGCCGAACGAACGGCCACTTGCGTCCGGGTCTGAATCATGGATGACAGGGAGAGGCAGTGGGACACAGGGAGAGGGTGATGGGAAGAGGCAGTGGGTGACGGAGAGAGGGTGACTGGAAGAGGCAGTGGGTGATAGAGAGAAGCAGAAGGTGACAGGGTGATGTATTGTAGAGGGCAGAGGGTGACATGAGAGGGTGATTGGGAGATAGTGACGCAGCGGGAGGCAGAGGGTGACGCAAGGGAGAGAGTGAAAGGGAGAGGCAGTGGGTGACGCCAAGGATAGAGTAATCTGATGAAGGACAATAGGGTCTGAAATGCATTGAGCGGGTGAGATCTGGCATTCGTTTGGACTGTGAACCAGTGGAGAGCAAGAAGCGGGTGGGTGTCCGGGACCCTCCCTTATCCGTTGCTGTTAATACCTAGAGATTTGCTGGTATCTATGTCCTTTTGCAACCCCATACTGTGCATGCATTCCTTTGTGTCATGCAATATGCATTATGTTTTTTAATCAAATGTGAGCTTAATTATCTATTAAATGTATCTTTCTGTGTATCATACAATATTGTGCTATGATATTTTGTCTTCTTGTTTGAGAGGAAATCCTGACTTCATTTGAATAAGGTGAAACAAAGAACTAGGAACATTGACAGCGCAGGAGTGGAACTCTTTTTTGTTTACATTATTTGCCAGGGATAGAGTGTCACGGAGAGGTAGTGAGTGTTGCCGAGGAGAGGGTGACAGGCAGTGGATGACAGGGAGAGGCAGTGGGTGATGCCAGGTAGAGGGTGAAAGGCACTGGGTGATATATAGGGGGGCACTGGACTGGATGCAAAGAGGGCGGTGAGATGTTGGTGGAAGAGGGGAATACTAGGCTGGAGAAGGGGTACACCGGGCTGAATGATGGCGGGACACTGTGACTGGACAGGCTGGGGGGGTTCTTGCTGAGGGGCAGTTAGATGGAGGCAGTGGGCTGGTTGGGCAGGGAAGGGGGTAGACAATTGGATGGGGCAGTCAGTGAGATGGTAGGGGACACTGGGATGGATATGTGAAGATCAAATGAGAATAATGGCCAATAGAATGGGTAGTAAAGGATATAATATCAAGAAATTAATGGAAACAAAAGAAAAAATTATGAAGTTGAACAGAAAACCACTATTGGATGAAGGAAGGAGAAAACTAAGAGATGAAGAGGAAAGAAGTCGATTTGAATTTGCCTTTATTACAGGTTATTCTAGACAACATAAAAAAATGGAGGCTATCGTAAAGAGACATTGGCACCTTCTTAAAAAAGATCAATTATTGAAAGACATTATTCCAGATAAACCAAAGTTTATATATAGGAGAGCTCCTAATTTAAAGGACAAACTGACAAAAAGTGCATTAAGTGTAAAGAATCTCCACCCAGTGAGGACTAAAGGTTTCCACAGGTGTGGAATGTGTCAGGCCTGTAAGGAAGTTAAAATAGAGAAAAGTAAATATACAGATTTTATTGTGGGAAATAAAGAGTACCACATTCAACACTTTACCACGTGCCACACAAGTAATGTGGTATATTTGGTTCAATGTAGTTGTGATCTCATTTATATTGGCCGCACTAGTAGATCTTTAAAAACACGATTAAGTGAACATTTAAGGAATATCCGTAAAGGACTAACTACACACTCTTTGTCAGACCACTTTAAGAAAAAACATAACTGCTCTACTAAACATATAAAAAACTTTACGGCAATAGAAAATATTAAAGGAAATTGGAAAGATCGTAATGAAGAAGCTATGCTAGCTAGGGCAGAGATGCTGTGGATACACAAACTAAAAACACTGCATCCCACAGGATTGAATTTAGATTTCGAAATTTAGTGGTTTTTATGAATTGTTTTTATCTATAGGTAGCATCAATATTTTTTTATATTTTTTTAATTTAATAGATTATTTTAATCTCTCTTCACTCATTTATTATATGTTCTTATTATAGATTCCCATTCTCATGTGGCCCCTTTTCTTAAATATATTGAATACGTTTATTGATATGAATTTTTATAAAGACCATTATTTAACTTTTAATCATATTCCTGCTGCACTCTCTTGTTCATAAAGGATGTTTTCGTTGGGATTGGTTGGGGTGTATATTGAATGGGACACAGGATATTTTGTCTTCTTGTTTGAGAGGAAATCCTGACTTCATTTGAATAAGGTGAAACAAAGAACTAGGAACATTGACAGCGCAGGAGTGGAACTCTTTTTTGTTTACATTAATTGCCAGGGATAGAGTGTCACGGAGAGGTAGTGTTGCCGAGGAGAGGGTGACAGGCAGTGGATGACAGGGAGAGGCAGTGGGTGATGCCAGGTAGAGGGTGAAAGGCAGTGGGTGATATATAGGGGGCACTGGACTGGATGCAAAGAGGGTGGTGAGATGTTGGTGGAAGAGGGGAATACTAGGCTGGAGAAGGGGTACACTGTGACTGGACAGGCTGGGAGGGTTCTTGCTGAGGGGCAGTTAGATAGAGGCAGTGGTCTGGTTGGGCAGGGAAGGGGGTAGACAATTGGATGGGGCAGTCAGTGAGATGGTAGGGGACACTGGGATGGATAGGGGGGCACTGGACAGGTTGAGTAGGGGATCACTGTGACTGGACTGTTTGCATAGTACCTGTGCCAAATACAATTGCACGAGGTACATGTGCTGGGGTTTTGGAATTGCAGAGAGAAAGCAGAGCAATGATCTGCAACACAAAAGATGCATATGTGGAATTGCTATTCCACATCTTTTGTTTTGCAGCTCATTGGACTCTCTCTCAGCAATTCCAAAATCCCAACACATGTACTATGTCAGTGTTGGCTAACCTTGACACTCCAGCTGTTATGGAACTACATAACCCAGCATGCACTGCTACAGTTTTGCTATTAGGGCATGCTAAAACTGTGGCAGGGCATGCTGGGATATATAGTTCCCCAACAGCTGGAGTGTCAAGGTTAGCCAACACTGTACTATGTGCAATTCTTATATATTTGACACAGGCACAGCATGTGAATATGAAATAAAAATACACCTGACCTTACCTATATGGTGGTTTCTCTGCAATGGGGAACCTCTGAAGAAATTGATCCTCACTGAGTAGACCGTGTCTTCAGTCAGTAGTCACTATTCATGTAGGAAATTCCATTGTTCTTTCCAGCCTCCTGCCCCCTTTCAGCCCCCTTGTCTTTCCAGCCTTCTGCCCCTTGTCTTTCCAGAGTCCTCCCTTGTCTTTCTAGGCGTCCTGCCCCCTTGTCTTTCCAGCCTCCTGCCCTTGTTTTTCCAGCTTCCTGCCCCGTCTTTCAAGCCACCTGCCCACTTGTTTTTCCAGCCTCCTGCCCCCATCTTTCAAGCCACCTGCTCCCTTGTATATCCAGCCACCTGCCATTGTTTTTCCAGCCTCCTGCCCCTGTCTTTCAAGCCAACTGCCCCCTTGTATATCCAGCCACCTGCCTCCATCTTTCAAGCCACCTGCTCCCTTGTTTTTCCAGCCACCTGCACCCTTTCCACCCCCTTGTCTTTCCATCCTGTGTCCCCCTTACCGTTTTCTGGTCTGGGACTCCCATGCAGTCGACAGCTCCTCTCTTCGTCAGGGAGCGCAACGTTACATCATGAGGTCAGCATCGTGCCCCCAGCAGTCCTGCAGGTAGGAGGAACTGTGCCACACCGCCGAGCTCTCTATGGTCTTGCTTGGCGGTGCAGCGGCAGTTATGGCGAGTCGGAGGCGGATGTGTGGCATGGGCAGGTGGCTGTACTAGGAGCAGGCAGGGCTCCCTGAGTATCCAGCTGCTGCTCCGTAAGGAGGATGGATCAGGAAGGCATACATCCCTCCCTAGGCTTATGTAGCGGCAGGGGTTAGGAGCAGGCGGGCCCCCGGAGTGTCTGGCCGCGGGCTGTGTTAGGTGGCAGAGCTTAGAGGGCTAACCTAGGCTTGTGCGGCAGCAGGGGGTAGGAGCTGACAGATGGGCCCCTCGAGTGTCCAGGCCCGGGACTCCATTCCCGGCAGTCCCCCCCTGATGGCGGCCCTGGCTCCATCCACAAAGCCCAGTTTGGGTTTTCTGGCCTTCAGCCTGAGAGCAGGCTAATTAAGTGATTGCACCTGTGAGAGACTGATATAAGCTGTGTCAGGGTTTGGCTCAGGGTCTCATACCTGGGGAGAGCAGACAGTCAGGCAGGCTTGTTCAGAGACATTGTGATGCACTACTTGTAAGTACTGTGCATATACCTATGTTTGTGGTGAGGACATTAGGTCCTACCACTTTGAGAGAGGGAATTTATTGTTTAGTTAGTGCCCAGATGGGCTAGGATTTATTTTTGTTTTCTATTTTTATACTGCACAATAAAAACTAGCTGCAGTTAGCTTGCACGAAAACCCTGGACTGGTATGCCATTTCCTGGTTGCTGTGTGTTCAGAGGTGTCCATCTAGCTCAGGAGAGGGACCTCCTACCACGATCCTGTTACAAGTGGTGGAGAATGTGGGCAAACACAAGGAATATTGCAGCAATAAGAAAAGTTTTACGTTTGAAATTTAAAATGGCAGGCACCAACCTGTTGTTTTGGACAGCATCTTGTATTCTTTGAAATCCATGGTGGTGGTGTCGGCAGACCTTAGGGAAGCCAGATTCTGCTTTAAACCTACACCCAAGGATAACATGGAGGACACTGCTAAGGACTTGCTACAGGCTACAGCAGCTCAGCAGGAAACTAACAAAATTCAGTAGGAAGCCATCAGGACTCAGCAAGAATCCACCAGGACGCAACTATTGGCCTTTGAGACAGCCCAGAGGCAACAAGTGGCCATAGAGGAAAACCACCTTAAGAGAGGTGGTACAGTAGCTAGTAGCCCGATCTGTAGACGTTTCCACTGACATTCCAACTAACACTCGCTTCATACGGGCCAGTCACTTTCTGCAAAAGATGACCTAGGGTGATGATGTGGAAGCTTATCATACTACGTTTGAAAGAACAGCTGAGAGAGAGAATTGGCCTAAAGATCAAAGGGCAAGTCTTGTTGCACCCTTCCTGTCTGGAGAGCCGCAAAAAGCATATTTTGACTTGTGCCTGACTGATGCTAAAGACTATGATAAATTAAATCAAGAAATCCTAACTCGATTGGGAGTCACAGGGGTAGATTTATTAACATTCGTGCTGGTTGCGATTTGTCCCATTTTTCAAATCGGCTTGGATCAATCAAAAATGGCCATTTTTTACACTTTTAAAATCGGGAATTTACAAAGGTCCCGGTTTTGACAGGATTGTCTTGATTGATGGTCTATTTGGTTGAACCTGACCGATTTGAAGTCCCGATTAAAGCGGGCAAATTTGTCTCCCGAACAAGCAGCCTGCACATATTAGTGAAATATGTGCAGACTATTCTTTTTTTTTTTTTTTAGGGTTACATTTTTTTTAAAAAAAAATTACGTGGGGTCCCCCCCAAAAGGCTAACCAGCCCCGGACTTGCTAGCCTGTCCTGGTACCTAAAATTACGGGTACAAAACGTGTAGGGTGCCACCGTAAATTAGGTACGAGCACCAGGCTGCAGGGCCAGTCCTGGTTTTAATTATAGGGGGAGTCCCCCTATAATTAAAGCCAGCACCGGACCCTTTCTAGTGGGGGGCTGATGCCACAGCCAGGGGAGCCCTTTCAATGGTGGGAACCGCAGAATAAACTTTAGTAACCTGTGGCTCCCACCATTGACTTCAATGGAGGAGCCATTCATTGGCTGAGAGAGGCGGGGGCTCACCTCTCTCAGCCAATGAATGCTCACATATGGCTCTATAAAGGCAGAAGTCGCGTCTGAGCATTTCATTCGGGAGATATTAACCATCCTGGTTGGTATCTGTTGCGTGGGTTGGTATTTGCATTTTTTTGTATTCTGAAGACCTTGGATGCCTACTCTGGACAAGGGGACCACTCCTGGTAATGTAGGTGAGTATGTGTATGTATATAATAAAACTACTTTCACGGTGTGTGTTTTTTAACACATTTCTTTATAGGTGAACTACAGGTACCAGAGGGCCCTTAATGCCCTGCATGCTGGTACTTGTGGTTCTCCAAGTACCAGCATGCGGGGGAGGCTTGCTGGGACCTGTAGTTCCTGTCAGGGGTTGTTTTTTTTGTGGACCTGGGATGGATACAGGAGGGGACACAGAAGCAGAACTGTAGAAAAACTTGGGTTGTTTAATGAATGGAATGGTAGACATGAAAAAACAAGTCCATGGCAAAAGTGGAGATGGGTCAGAGTCAAATAATAAGTCCAGCAGCAAGTATTAAAATCTGAAATGAAGGTAACAGGAGTGGAGCGATAATGTTTAGGTATGTCCAGAGGGAAACAAACTGTAGACAGGGGTCGATGCAGTAAGAAGGTAGTCTGGCTGGTGAGTGGGATTACAACAGTAGCAGGAGGAGGAGTTGCTGGCAGGTGCTGGGATTCCTGAGGCTACCTGAAACCGACAGGGAGCTAGGCAAAACTGAAGTCAGCTGCATAGAGGAGCTCAGATAAGTGTGACCAGACTTGGCTGATACACGTTGCACTGGCAAAGAAAGGAAGCTGTGAACTCCCTTAAATCCCCAACAGCAGAGCATGATTGGCCAGACAGAACAGCTGACCTTTAGGGGATTGGTTCCCTAGGTCACATGGCCCAATGCAAGGTGGCAGGGAGCCCATAGAACTACAGCTTGGGAACACTGTGCAACACACCCATGCCTACCAACAAGGAACTACCAGATGCACCCCGTGCCAGTCTCCATACTCCAGCACCACCACCGGATGGCCCACGCCAGAGCGCCCTAACAGGCAAAGACAGCTGACTTACCGGTAATGAACCCCTGGTCGTGGCAGTTCCACTGTAAAGACAATGTGGATATTTCTATTTTTTACACACTACATACACTATCAACCCGCCGCCCACCACCCAGGGGTGCCGGGGATAGCTCTGGGCTATCAGCCTAGGTCAGGGGTGCCCTGGAGAGGGGGACCCCTTTATTGAGGGGTCCCCAACTCCTCAGGGATCCCTGACCTGGGCTACTAGCGGTCAGGACTGATGCTGAGGCTGGGGGGCCCCTGGCTGTGGCATCAGCCCCCCGCTAGAAGAGGTCCGGTGATGGTTTTAATTATAGAGGGACCTATGCAATTTTTTTCCCCCTATAATTAAAACCAGGACTGGCCTTGCAGCCTGGTGCTTGTACCTAATTTACGGTGGAACACTACTCGTTTTGTTCCCTGTAATTTTAGGTACCAGGACAGGCTGGCAAGTCTGGGGCTGGTTAGCCTTTTGGGGGGGTACCTCACTTCATTTTTTTTATTAACCCTTAGAACACACTTGCCATTCAGAAACATACACAAATCACACTGATTTATGTATGATCGATGGCAACTCGCAGCTCAGGAGGTGGTGCATTTAAAACTTCTATTGAGTCCTCAATTTGAGTGTAAAATGGGCGACTTTAGCAAAAAGAATAATGGTAAATTTCCAATATGTATTAAAAAAGTGAAAAGTACTTCCGATTTGAGCCAATGGTGATATAATTTCTACTGTTCAAAACGGACGAATTTGCGTCATTAAACCACCCGATTTCAACCTGAAAAAAATGAAGAAATCACCCGACATTAATGATAGTAAATTCCCAATTTGCAAAAAAATGATATTATCACCCAAAAATGCAAATCGAAACCAACGCAAATGTTAATAAATTTACCCTACAGTGGCGCCCAACGAGTCTACCGCTGGGAATACCAAACAGAAAAGCCTCCATGCTCTCAAATGCATGACCTCATTCATCTGACCACAAAATGGCTACAACCAGAGTTTCTAACAGGACCACAGATCGGTCTCTACCTACATCTCTGCGCAAGTGAGTGAGCCATGCGGACCCTTAAACGGCAGACCAATTGGTTGAAATGGTGGAGAGGTATATGGTGGCTGAGGAACTTTTAAGTATACCCCACCAAGCCCTAGTTCCGCAACAGCGATCCCCCGTGACCACTGATAAGACTTCCAGGGGAGAAGGGTGCTGGGCGGTGGAATGAACCTGACTGTGGGTTTGGAACCTGGAAGGAGGCCAGGAAGGGTCCTACCCCGTAAAAGACTTGATAACAATATGATACAAATACAATATTTTCGATGTGGTGGTTTTTGCTGCTAATTGTTTGCTTACCTCTGAACCTATGCAATGTGATACTAATGTCAATCGCAGAGTGTATTACTTTGCTAAGCCAGCCTGTACTGCTGACAGGCTGAGACAGGTAAGCAAATGTGTATATTCACTATAGAATTGCAGCCTGATTGACAGGCCCTTGGCCATTTTTGGGGCGGAGCAGGGGCTGCGTCAGACAAAATCCCAGAAAATGGGGACGGCAGCCCCATTTTCCAGCCGTGCTGAAGCCGGTGGCTGTGTCCTTATACGCTACTTCACTGGCTTCAGCTGTGTGAAAACACTGGCCATGTGGAGTAACCTGAAGGTTGCTCAGATGACCAATGTTTAGCACATCTTCAGACACAGCAGCAGATCACTGTGCTGAACATTGGTCACACAGAAGCCGGCAGAAGGCATCTATTTACACAAAACGCATTAACATCTTATTGCACACGAGCTGCAAACAAAGTCGGGGCGGCTGTGCAATAACTTGTAAGTTTGAATCAGGTCCTAAGTACTGATCTTCCAGCAGCTACCAGGCTCAGCCCACCCAGTTGGCCCCTTGCTGGCCTAGGCAACCTCTTCCTGCCAGCCGGGCTCAGCTTCCATTCTCTCCACCGGCTACAGGCACTGGTGGGAGGTGGCTGCGATGGGCAATTCTAATAGGATTGCCCAACAGCCTCAGTTGACTGCATTGAGCAGGCCCACCTCCTCCTGCTCTCTCCCCCCATCATGCTGCTGGCTGCTGTTCTTGCAGGACTGTGAAGATCTTGTTATTGATGATACTTATGCAGCTATCAGCAATTAATATTCCATGGTATGAGGAAATGTTTGTATATACTCTAAAATATAAAATATCTCCTGGCAAAAAAAAAAATCACTTTTATTATTAAAGTTATTTACTACATTTGTTGAGAGATGTTTGCTTGTGCATAGCAGATATTAAGTTATTTATATATTACCTACATAATACACAGCACTTTAGAGATATTTTTAATCATTCAAATTAGTCTCTGCCTAAGTGGAGTTTACAATCTATATTTCCTACTAGGTTTGTCAAAAGCCAATTAACTTACCATCGTCATTGTTTATTTATAAGGCAACACAACATTATGCATCACCGGACAGTCAGAATCACAAAATATACAAAATACAAATCACAACAACAGAACAAATATATATGGGGTTGACAAAGGAAGTGAAGACATGACGTGAAAAAACGTGAGCACCGCTTGTGAGACCTTACAGTCTAATGGGAGATGGCAAAGCTGAGACAATAAGAGCTAGTGGGTTGCAAGTAGATGTGGGACTATAGCTGGTAGAACATGCAGATGGGGACTGGATAGGCTTCTGTGAAGAGATGGGTTTTGAGAAAGCACTTGAAAGATTGGAGAAGATACTGGATATACAGAAGAGGAGCTCCAGAAGTACCTCTCATGTTAATATAGTAATAGGTCACCTTAGTATAATCAGAGACTGAGCATGAGATCTATCTATCTATCTATCTATCTATCTATCTATCTATCTATCTATCTATCTATATATACAGTCAGGTCCATAAATATTGGGACATTGACAGAATTTTCAGATTTGGGCCTCTATTCACCACCACAATGGTTTTGAAATGAAACAAACAAGATGTGCTTTAACTGCAGACTTTCAGATTTAATTTGAGGGTAATTACATCCAAATCGGGTGAACGGTGTAGGAATTACAACGGTTTCAATATGTGCCTCCCACTTTTTAAGGGGCCAAAAGTAATGGGACTATCAACTCAAAAGCTATTTCATGGACAGGTGTGGGCTATTCCCTCATTATTTCATTATCAATTAAGCAGGTTAAAGTCTGGAGTTGATTCTAGGTGTGACATTTGCATTTGGAATCAGTTGATGTCGACTCTCAATATGAGATCCAAAGAGCTGTCACTATCAGTGAAGCAAGCCATCATTAGGCTGGAAAATCAAAACAAACCCATCAGAGAGATAGCAAAAACATTAGGTGTGGCCAAATCAACTGTTTGGAACATTCTTAAAAAGAATCCACCACGGAAAACAACTGTGGTGGATGACAGAAGAATTATTTCCCTGGTGAAGAAAAACCCCTTCACAACAGTTGGCCAAATCAAGAACACTCTCCAGGAGGTAGATGTATATGTGACAAAGTCAGCAATCAAGAGAAGACTTCACAAGAGTGAATATAGAGGGTTCACCACAAGATGTAAACCATTGGTGAGCCACAAAAACAGGAAGACCAGATTAGAGTTTGCCAAACAACATCTAAAATAGCCATTACAGTTCTTGAACAACATCCTATGGACAGATGAGACAAAGATCAACTTGTACCAGAGTGATGGGAAGAGAAGTGTACGGAGAAGGAAAGGAACTGCTCATGATCCAAAACATACCACCTCATCAGTGAAGCATGGTGGTAGTAGTGTCATGGCGTGGGCATGTATGGCTGCCAATGGAACTGGTTCCCTTGTATTTATTGATGATGTGACTGCTGACAAAAGCAGCAGAATGAATTCTGAAGTGTTTTGGGCAATATTATATGCTCATATTCAGTCAAATGCTTCAGAACTCATTGGATGGCGCTTCACAGTGCAGATGGACAATGACCCGAAGCATACTGCAAAAGCAACCAAAGAGTTTTTAAGGCTAAAAAGTGGAATGTTATGCAATGGACAAGTCAATCCCCTGACCTGAATCCGATTGAGCATGCATTTCACTTGATGAAGACAAAACTGAAGGGAAAATGCCCCAAGAACAAGCAGGAACTGAAGACATTTGCAGTAGAGGCCTGGCAGAGCATCACCAGGGATGAAACCCAGCATCTGGTGATGTCTATGCGTTCCAGACTTCAGGCTGTAATTGCCTGCAAAGGATTTGCAACAAAGTATTAAAAAGTGAAAGTTAGATTTAGGATTGTTTAGTTTGTCCCATTACTTTTGGCCCCTTAAAAAGTGGGAGGCACATATAGAAACCGTTGTAATTCCTACACCGTTCACCTGATTTGGATGTAATTACCCTCAAATTAAATGTGGAAGTCTGCAGTTAAATCACATCTTGTTTGTTTCATTTCAAAGCCATTGTGGTGGTGAATAGAGGCCAAAATATGAAAATTCTGTCAATGTCCCAATATTTATGGACCTGACTGTATATACAAATAGTTGCTTCTCCCTGTTGCCCCCACTAATCCAATTCCATCTGGGGTTAACACCCATATAAAATCCTACCTGATCTATCCAGCCTTTTGGCTGATGCCATCTAACCTTATGGTGCCTCAATCCTGCCCCAACCTGGTGCTTTTTGGAGGGAGATCATTAGTGAATTCAGGGGTCCAGTGGTCTGATGGATCACTTGGACCGGCTTGGACCTGCTACTGGCCTGATGTCCGGACTGGTGACGTCTCTGGTCCTGCGTTGGTTTTGTTCTCTTAACTTGGTCTCCTGGTGGTGTCATCAGCTCCTTTTGCCTAGAGCTATGGATGTCCAGACACAGGAGGGAGATTTTGTAGTGCTTGGACTTGCTACCTTGCTCCCTGTGGATCCCTTCCTGCTGGTCAGTCCAGTACAGGCATTTTTTTGCCTAGGGACCTGCTGTGTCTGCCAGTGTGATCAACTTTTGCTTTAGATCGAGTTCCCTGATTCCTGGACTATCCCTATTAAGATCTGCTGACAACTCTGGATCCCTGTTTCTTGCTGTTTCTAATTTGTCATTGCTGGTGCTGTTTATCGGGTCTGCTGGTGATTTTGTTTCTGTCTGGTGGGCAACCAATGCTTGGTCCCAGGTGATTGAGGTGAGCTGGTATTGGTCAGCCTATGGTGGACCCTGCTGTTCCTATCCTCCTCTGATCGACTATCCCCAGGAAATTTACTGCTGGAGTTTTGTCCCCTACATCACTGCCGTGCTTCCAGCCACTTGACCATGCCCCCTAGGATTTAGTCTGTGAATCACTCTCAAGTGCTTTGTGAACGGTAATAGCATCTTGCATTCTTGCTTGGTCTTTTGCCTGTTTGCCTTTCTCAGGTGACGTTTTTCTTGTCATTTCTGCTGGGAGCTGTTGTCTCCATTCATCTGAGTGGTGATACAACTTCATATTTTCTTGATGTTGCATATTATGTGAATGCTATTGTTTCATGTCACGTATGCCTTCTTAAATTGTAATTTCTAGACATTCTTATGTAATTGTACATTTTAGTTTTGTCTTTCTGGCATGAAAAAGTATCTTGGCAAATCTAGTGCACCTAAAATGGGGACAACTAAATCTGCTCCACCTCTTTCCCAGTCGCAGAGTAGTGATCCCCCTTCCCCCAAAGCTCCGCAATTATTTACAGAGACATCTGATACTCAGGCTCTGTGCTAGCCTCTGATCTAGCGAGGGCAGTCTCCTCTATTTTAATGCCTATGAGTGAACAATATTGTATGCCTATGTTTGATCAGAGAGTTGACTCCCTTCAGGCTTTCTTGTCTGCAGCACTCACTACCCTTGAACGGGGGAACGTGTCACTGGTTGTTACACTAGAAAGACTAGAGGGGTTGTGGTTGCTTTTTAATACAAACCTACATTTTATAAATGTCCACTGTTGACCCTTGGGTCCGCTATCACTTGATTGATCTTAGGCTGGTGATAGAAAAATTCACTCTACTGAATGTTTATATCCGAAATGAGCCCAATAATGACTTCTTTATGTAACTCTCACAATTATTTGTACAACATGGCACTCCAAATTTAATATTAGAGGGCAACCGTAAAATAGCTGAGCTGACCCTCAGACAAATCTACTCCTTCAGTGGCTAGGTCCTCTACACATTGGCATAAAATTCATTTGCATATGATGTCTCATCTTCTTACAGACCCCTGGGGGTATATTTACTAACATGCAGGTTTTTAGAAGTGGAGTTGTTGCCCATAGCAACCAATCAGATTCTAGCTATTATCTTCTAGAAGGTGCTTGATAAATGTTAAATAGAATCTGATTGGTTGCTGTGGGCAACATCTCCACTTCCAAAAACTCTCACTTTAGTAAATATACCCCCTGGTATAAACCTTTCACTGTCATGTGCATAGGTTTTTTTTTTCTCAGATCATCTCTACCTCTATTCATGATATTGTGATCTCTGGGCCTGATCCAGCAAGGATCGCAGTAGCAAAGACGCACGCAATCGGTCGATTAATTAGCATTGCATATGCATCGCAGTGCACGAACTAGCAATTGCGATGGGAACTACGTTTGCAGAGGCTACGCAGACCCAGAGCACATTGATTGACAGGAAGTGCCGTTTGTGGGTGGTGACAGTGGGGAGGTCGGGCGTACGCAGGCATGCCAATGCGTTGCACCGCCGTTAGGGGCGTGCATAAATTATCCACTGCAATGCCATACGCAGCCTCATGGCGTGTGCTGAAGTTAGCAATTCCTGAGTGACGTCTGACCTGCCTTAACTGTGCGTATGGGTCCGATATTACTCGATGTTTTACCGATTATTTTACTATATTGCCCAAGTACACGGATGTGTGTAAGGGGAAGTGGGTGTCCTTATGTTAGGCCGTGATCGCAATGCGATTTTCAACATATGCATTTCACTGCTAATATTAGCTACTGCAGAATAGTGATCCTTGCTGAATCAGGCCCTCTGACCACACTCTTGTGTCTTTGGTCCTGAAATTCCATGTTTGGATTCCTCCTTGTGGTGTTTCTCTCAAGGACTTTATATGCTTTTGTCACTCAGAGGTGTCAGGAGTACGTAAAAGACCATTTGAAGCATTGGGGGCATCAGATCTTATTCTGGGATACTGCTAAAGTGGTTATTTTTGACTAGACTATAACCTATTTTGCCTAGCAAAAAACTTAATATTGTAGTTAACTGCACAAGGCAACACGCTGCACCTTCAGAACTATGTGGAAGTACCCATGGATGCTAACTTGGAGTTGTATACTACCAATGCCCAACTTCAATTGGATTACACTAAAAATCAGTTCTTCCATTCGGGAGGCAGGGCATGCAGGATTCTTGCTTATATGGCCAAAAGTGTAATAAACCCCATATTTTGATCATCCTACGGGCGCGGTCCATTCTGTTCCATTTATGAATATCTTAGAATGTTATAAATATTATGATTCCTTATATAAGGCAGGAGGTTGCTGAAGCCTTCTTGTCCCAGTGGGAAATTCTTAACTCCGACATTACGTAAATTGAGGTGAATGATGTCCTGGACCGGTTGGTTACAGTGCAAAGTTTTACAAAACTCATGCTTCACCATGTCATTCTGATTCTCACCATAGATTGCACACTGAATGTCCTCCTTACATTGAATTTAACCAAGCACACACCATATGCATTCCAAAATCAGATAAGCCTGTGGATCTTGTGTTGTCTTATCACCTTATAACATTGCTTTACAATCTTGGCAAAGCTCCTGGTAAATAAGCTACAGCATATCCTGCCTAACTTAATGGGTTTCACCACTCTTGGCCATTAGTCAGTGAAAGGGGTACATGCGCAATAGCAGCAACAGGCACTTCATCTCAAACATGTCACTCCTCGATCCCTGACTTGCTGTCTGGATGTGGAAAAGGCATTCAACAAGGTCTCTTTGATCCAATTACAGCAGATCTTTGAACACTGGCCGATTCAGAGCTGGACGCTCTTTCAGAACGCTCGCTCTGAATCAGGGCGTTTTTTTTTTATTTTTTATGGTGCCGGCCTCCTGGCCACTCGCTAACCTGTGGGTGACCACCCACAGCTTTTACGAGCGGCCAAGTGATGGTCGCGACCATCGGAGCTTGCGATGAGACTCTTGTGGTAGGGTCTCGTTCCCGCAAGTCCCAGTGAGCTTCCTGTTCTAAATAGAGCAGGAAGCTCACCACTGACATCACTAGTGATTTCAGTGGTACCTCCCACAAACGGTAGGCGTTCCTTCGGGAACGTCTCCATTTGTGTACCCACCTCCACTGCCCGCCTGCTGTCAATTACAATTGACAGCTGCCCCATTTTGGTGTGAGACCTGTAACGACGGAGCGCCTGTCACTGGCCGGGTCTCGTGCATACGCACGCCGGCGCATGCGCAGGGGGCAAACATCGACCCGCTTGCGAGTGCATAGCGCTTGCGAGCGGGTCTGAATCAGCCCCACAGTGTGTTAGGTCAGACTTTCACACATTTCATTTAGTATACCTCTACGGTCACCTCTTTAATTGTAAGTTCTCAGTTTACACTGACCCATGGTACAAAGCAGGGGTGTCTCCTTTCTTTATTATTGTTTAATTTGGCGCTAGACCCTTTAATACATAATTTCAATCCAGCCCTGAATTTACCAGATAATCTTTTGCTTTTTGTTTCAAACCTCCACCAATCCCTTCCCTTCATATTTGACTATCTCCAAATTTGGTTTTATTTCTGGTTTTACAGTTAATTGGAGTACGTCAGTAGCAATACAACTCCATACAGCCAGCAATCCAAATTGTCAAGGCTATCCTGCCCTAAATTGGATATCTTTGAAATATCTTGGGGTACCCCCTAAGATCCATAAACTATATTCCCTCAATAAGCACTGATCAGCCATAACATTAAAACCACTGACAGGTGGAATGTGAATAAAATTGATTATCTCTTAACAATGGCACCTGCTAAAGGGTGGGATATATTAGACAGCAAGTGAACAGTTAGTTCTTGAAGTTGATGTGTTGGAAACAGGAAAAATGGGTGAGCGTGAGGTTCTGAGCAACTGTTATGTTTCCTGCACGGTTGTGTAAAACCGCAGGACTGCTGACCAAGGCAAAGGTTAGATTGAGGAGTGGCAGTCCTTCCACAACAAGGACTAGCTGGAGTGAGGCTGCAGGAGAATGGTACTAGGATAGATATATGGATACAGTACACAAGCAGCGGCAGATGATTATGGTCTAAGATACGCCTCGGGAGTATGGTGCAGCTAAGTCAATAAAGAGTGGTTAGACAATGTATTAGCTGCACAGCAGGAGTGACTAGGACTGTAAAATTGCAGGATATCAGACAAGGACTAGATAGATAAGATACAGGCAAGGACTTGAAAGACAAGATACAGACAAGGACTAGACAGGCAATGCACAATAATGTGGTAAGACCACAAGCTAAAAGAACAGACAAAGTTCAAGGTGCGGCCTTTGTGGGCCGAGGTGTGACAAGAACAACACGGAGCGGCCTTGAGGGCTGAGGTGCGGCCTTGAGGGCTGAGGTGTGACTAGAACAGGACGGGGGTGACAGGAACAAGATGGAGATGCCTTGAGGGCCGAGGTGCAACTGGAACAACATGATGCTGCCTTGAGGGCCGAGGTGCACATGAAACAGGACTGGGAGGTGACAGGAACCAGATGGAGCAGCATTGAAGGCCAAGGTGCGACTAGAACAACACAATGCGGCCTTGAAGGCCGTGGTGCAACTGGAACAGGACGGATGTGATAGGAACAAGACTGAGCGGCCTTGAGGGCCGAGGTGCGACTGGAACAACATGATGCGGCCTTGAGGGCCGAGGTGCGACTGGAACAGGACGGAGGTGATAGGAACAAGACGGAGAGGCCTTGAGGGCTGAGGTACGACTAGACTGTGATTCTGGAAGTTCTTGCCCTTTGCTTAAGATTCACTAGGGGCGATAGGAAACTCCTCCATAGTATCTGCAGCAGCTAAGAAATACACACTCCAATATTGGATTAATCCTTCCCCTCCTCATCTGTCCCTTTTTTGTAAATAAACAATTCCTCATTTTTAGAATCTAATGGTTCGAGTCCTCACGCCACAAAGAACAGAGGCCCTGATTCAGAGCGGGACGCTCTGACAGAGCGCTCGCTCTGAATCAGGGCCGTCCTTCCTGATTTTAGAGCGGCCTCCTGGCCGCTCGCATAGCTGCGGGTGACCACCCACAGCTATAGCGAGTGGCCAAAAAGATGGTTGCGATGGTCAAGACCATCGCGACCATCGGACTTGCAACGAGACCCTTGTGGTAGGGTCTCGTTGCCGCAAGCCCTGGAGTGCTTTTGGCTCTATCAGAGCCAAAAGCACTCCCACTGATATCACTTGTGATGTCAGTGGGGCCGGCCCCAGACGGTAGGTGTTCCCATGGGAATGCCTCCGTCTGGCCAGCCACGCCCCCGGCATGCCCACCAAAGGGGCGTGCTCTCACTCACCATCGACAGCACGCCCCCTTTGTAGCGAGACCCATAGTGATGCCTTGCCCGTCGCTATCCAGGTCTCGCGCATGCGCACGATGGAGCCGTGTCCGTCGTGCGCATGCGCACTGGCCCAACATCGACCCGCTTGCGAGCGCGCTCGCAAGCGGGTCTGAATCAGGCCCAGAGTGCAGAACGACTGTTTGAGATTTAGGATGATTTTATTAAAGCCTTTCTGGTGTCTCTGCGATTACACATTCATAGTTGCTTTCATAGAAGCTTATAGTACAAGGCTAGATTGCTACTAGATGATCCTCCAAGCACTTTACCTAATCTCACCTACAGTAGATATTGACAACTCCATTATTGTGTATGTTTCTTTATATATTGTTCTGCTGCCGAGTCCGGGATTGCATGGACTTCCTTAGTCAACCATGTGGACATGGTTTTATTTTTGACCTGTTATGATTGTTTATTTAATGCTGCGTCCATTGCATGTACCTTATACATGGTGTACTATGTCTATGCTTTGGATAGCACTTTTATTGGAAATTTAGTCAATTTACCTACGATCGGGATGCCAGCGGTCGAAATCTTGGTGCCGGAATCCTGACCCGCGGCCAGAATATCGTCATTAGTTGAGATGACGATGCCGGAATCCCGATCGTAAGTATAGAGGGCCAGGTTAGCTGTGAGCCTGGGGAGGGTTAGGTTTAGGCACCACAGGAGGTTTAGGTTTGGCTGCAGGAAGGGGGAGGTTAGGGTTAGGCTGCGGACATGGGGAGTTAGGGTTGGGCACCACCGGTGGGGGGGGGTTAGGAACTAAGGGGGGAGGGTTAGGTTTAGGCACTAATGGAGGAGGGTTAGGTTTAGGCACTAACTGGGAGGGTTAGGGTGCGGGGTAGGGAGGGTTAGGATCCCGGAGGGTTAGGGAGTGAAGGGGAGAGGGTTAGGAATGGATACTTACCTAGCCCATCGGGATTCTGAGCATCGGGATGCCGCTGTCTGTCTTTTGACAGCTGGCATCCCGACTGCCGGTCTCCCATACCAAACCCTTTTATTATTGCTATGATGTCTATTTGTCTTTCCAATAAATAAATAAAAGTTTGGAAGAAAAAAAAAAGATATACATATATAAATTCATATAGATACATAGGGCCAAATGTAATGGGGTGAGAGTTTAGAAAATTTGAAAGTTTAGCAATTTTTAGACTCAAAAAAACTCTCACGATTTAAACACTCATTCAGATGTTTTCCCATTTTGAAGATTAAACTCGACCAATGTGAGAGTTTACTGCTAAACTCTCACATTTTCTAAACTCTCACCCTATTAAATTTGACCCATAGTTACAGAGGCTGATTCTGAATCGGATGCAAATTGCCTAAGTTTGCGTGATACCACGGAAACCTGATTTACTACCTTAAGCTCATGCAAGTTTCCTTAGAGCTAATACAAGGATCTGTGCGGCTTCAGTCGGGAAGCAACTCTGCCCACAGCCGAAATGGTCATCATTATTAATGGCACTTGTACCAGCCCCATGCAAGAGATCCATCTGAAACAGACATCCCCTTCTCCATACATATGATTCAGAATAGCACAGAACTCAAGCTACATGCCCACAACACACCTGCCACACTCTCATGACAAGATAGAACAGCCCTGTGTGGCCATATTGTTGTCGTCCAGTTACTGTCCTGAAATGCCCAGTTCACCCAAAAACAAGTCTGGCAAAGATCCGTCTGCTTTACAATAGGACAGAGATATGCAAAAAATACATACATTTGCAACTGCGCATATGCTGTATGCTAAAACTCACTCTTTGTATCCGTGCAGTGAGCAGTTATGCATAATTATGTAGAGGAGATGAATGGGAGAGGGCCTTGCTCATATGAGCTTAGAATCTATGGGTGGACTCAATGAGAGAAGAAGGCAGAGGACTCAATGAGAGAAGAGGACAGAGGCACTGAGTTAAGGGGCCTATCCATTAGACGACTTTTTGAACGATCTGACCAAAACCAGGAGGTTTTGGTTGGATCGTTCAGAAAGTCGTCTAATGTATAGCTGGCAAGGACCAGCGATGCGCGTGCACGCTGGGTCCTTGCCGAAGCCGACTATCTGTGAAACATGCTCGTCAACCTGACGACGATCGTCAGGTTCCACATGTTCGTAGATAGGAGGTCGGTGTCCTACACTGAATGACTGTCAGTGAACGCCGTACAATGCCTAGGCGACCTGAAGGACTGAACGCTAGCCGTTCAGTTTTTCAGATCGGCTAATGGATAAGCCCCTTTGGGAAGAGGGGTAATAAGATAGAATCAAAAAAATATAGTTTTAAGGACTTCCTTCAAGGCTGGTAAGCTGGAAGGTCTAATGGAGTGAAGGAGGGCATCCCAGAGGTTAGGAGTGGCCCGCGAGATATCCTCAATGCAAGAAAGGTGAGTGGTGATCAAATAGGATTTGATGTGTCATTCATTAACAGAGCAGAGGATGGAAGGGTGTGTGGGCCTGATCCAGAGTTGCACGCACAAGTGAACACAGCAGCGTGTATTGGCGGTCGCCCCCGTCTGTGAGTAGAATTCACAAGTTATCGCACATGTAATCACTCAACTCTGTGAACATCAGAATTGCATGCGGGTGGTGTGTGTCTCAGTATCAGGCCCTGTGTGAGGAGATGAGGCTGGAGATGTACTTAGGATCAGTAAGGCTGAGAGCTTTGTAGGGGAAAGAGTTGTTTGAATTCAATTTTGAGTGGTATAGGGAGCCAGTGAGGGGACTTTCAGAGGTAGAGCGACAATAAAGTAAAATGAGGCGAGCAGTAGAGCTGAGGATACACTACAGAGGAGGGAATTAGGAAGGCTAGAGATGACCAAATCACTGGTATAAATGTAGGAAATGATGAGCATGACAGAGTTGTAGTTGCGGTGTGAGCCTGATTCAGGAAATATTGCAGCAATGGAAACCTGTAGGCAGCATGGTAACAAGCGGTTAAGTAGAAGCGTAGTAGCAAAACCCAATGGTCTGGAACATTTGCTGCCAATGCAGTAACACAATGAGATTTGCTAGATTGAGCAGTCAGAAAACACACAGCCAGGTTGGAAGAACTAGATATACACAGCGGCTTAGCTCATATGTAGACTGGACAATCACCTACTAAAGTTTTACCAGGTCCAGACATCCTTTATACAACACCGGGCTGTAGGCTGAGGTTAACAGTGACTGTTGGCACTACCGCACATGCGCAGTACACTCTAACAGATGCCAGGCACACCAACGGGAAGTATTATATTTCTTATATTCTATTATACTATATAATATATATTGCTTAGATGTCTTTTCATACAAATGGCAAATGAGCGGAATAGTGCCATAGACCAGGATAAACTCCCTGACACTGCACTCCTGCTTAAAATACAACCTCAAGGCCTCCCTGGCTTCACAGGTTATTTTAAACCCTTTGTTGCTAAGAGTGATTGGGACTGCAGAAGTTCAAATGGCCCCCAAAGTCCCCTGCACTGCAGAAGTACCAGTAAAGCAGGAGAATGGGCGATTCAGTTGTTTTGTCTATTGCGATCACAGCTGAGATTATGCACGCAGCACTGCTGCGAAAATATGCTAATATCTGCAACTGCTCACCTGGCATAGAGATGCCTACTACTGCTCTGTAATACCTCACAATCCTGCGTATACATCGGACCTTCATGCGGAATTATAGCAGCTCTGACCTGTCTCAGAAATCGCAACTGTCGTCGCAAGCAGTGAATATTCAAGCTGCGTATGCGGTTGCAGTGGTTAATTTATGCACGCCCAGGAAATGGCGTTCAAACGGATTGGCACATCTGCGTTTCTCCAACCACTCCACCATCACCACCCCCAACCGCTGACGTCCCATCACTCACTCTGCGATGGCTTTGTATCTGCGTACGTGACTGCAGTGCGATCGCAACACTGGCCAGCGCATGCGCAGTATGCACCATCTACCGATCTGCATTAGCTGTTGGGGTCCATAATGAATCAGGCCCAAAAGCCGTTGTTTGGGCGCCATAACCACTTTTTTAGACTGGTTTAGTCGCTTTGCACAGCTAAACCCGGTCATATTAAGACGCATTAAATACTAATGGGTGTTTTAACAGAGAAACAATTGAGTTGCGCAGTTGGGTAGTTATTCGTATAGATGCCCATCAGGGGGGCGCAAAACAATTGAATCGCCCCCTTAGTGCCTGATTTAGAGTCGGACACAGATGCGGATGTGGCTATTGCCGCAGTTGTGGCTTCATCATTTGCTGCTGTTGCGTCTTTGTCTTATGAGAATAACGTGCCAGATTTTCACAAAGATAGTGCATTTCCATTTGTGTGCGTCTATAGATGCACTATCGGCCTCGTAATCGAAACTTGCACCAGCCGTATGGCAGACGCAGATTGTTCGTCTAAGTATGGCCTCCTGTGTGA
>JAUIMM010000052.1:30467500-30522500 GCA_031769625.1 Taudactylus pleione
AAAGGCGTCCAGAGAAGAATACTCCAAGAAAACAAATTGGCATATTTTGTGCCTTGTGCTGCACACTCACTAAATTTAGCAGGTGTACATGCTGCTGATGTATCTCCTGAAGCACAGACCTTCTTTGGGACACTTCACTCTCTCTATCTCTACTTTGCAGCATCAACTTCAAGATGGGAAATTTTGAAGAAACATGTCCCAACCTCACTAAAATCACAAAGTAAGACGAGATGGTCAGCGAAGATAGAAGCCGTCGAGGCAGTGTACAAACATTTAGATAAAGTTGTGAAGGCCCTGGAAGAATTGGGGACCGGCCCTCTGTCTTCTGTAGAAACTAAGTCAGAGGCAAACTCTCTGTTGAAACACATAAGCAAGTTTGAATTTATAGTCGTCACGTGTTTTTGGTATGGAATCCTAAGAAAGATCGACCGTGTCAGTCAGTATCTACAGAGAGATGATGTAACAGTTGACAAGGCATTAAGAAATATACGTGGGCTGATAAATCTGATTCAGTCAGCGAGAGATAGTGCGCTGTCTGAAGCAATAACCGAGGCTAAAGAAATAGCACACACTAACAATCTTACAACTGATTTTAAAGAAACTAGAAGAAGAAAGAAAAAGAGGATGTTTGATGAAAGTGAAACTGCTGGTGATGATGCATCTAACATCTCACAGGAAAAATTGTTTAGGATCTCACTACTGGAAATTATTGATCGAATAATAGGTGAACTTAATAAGAGATTCCTAGCACTAGAAAAAATCAATGACAAATTTGGATTCCTACATGGAATGGAAATACAGAAAACAGAAACAAATCATCTGAAAACACGAGCAAAGAAACTGGCACAAATGTACAAGGAAGATATAAATGAAGAAGAATTCCTCCATGAAATCGAGAGTTTTAAATTTCATGCATTGGAAGTCGATGAAAAAATGAAATCATCTCCTCCAGCGACCATCTTGACACTTATTTATAAACATAGGCTTGAAGAGGCATATCCTAATGTCACCACAGCACTTAGAATCTTTCTAACACTTCCAGTCTCTGTCGCTCAGGGGAAAGGAGTTTTAGTAAATTAAAACTTATTAAAACCTACCTAAGAAGTACCATGGGTCAAGAAAGGTTAACAAACCTCAGTATAATTTCAATTGAACACAAGAGAGCCTCCAATCTTAGCTATGAAGATATTGTAAAAATCTTTGCTGCAAAAAAAGCTGGCAAAGTGCAGTTTTGAATTATTTTGGTGTGCCTGTGTGTTTTACATTACAACCAATTTGTTCTGTCGAAATTTGTAATTTTAATAAAATTATTTGGACATTTGATGGTTCTATTTAAGAAAATGTAATTAATATTTTTAAGGGATGTACATTAAATTTATGTCAGAAAAGGCCATCTTATGATGGGGAGGGGGGGTTTGGGGGCGCCATATTACTGTCTTGCCCCTGTTGACAAAAATCCTAGTTTCGGCCCTGGTTGGGACCATGTCTGAAAACCCAGGTCGGACCCGGGTTTTTTGGTGGAAAAGAAGTATTACCGATATTGGAGCGATCAATGTCATATCACATCCTGCAGGCATTGCAGTGTTGGCACTATTGTAATTGGGCAACATGTGTGCAGTCCTGCATCGCGGCAATGTCTGGCGACACTTCCCTGAGTAATTAATTGCCCATAATTATTAGTAAGCAAGGCTACTACAGGAGATAATGTAACTGAGATACAGAGCTACACTCTTTGTGACATATAACTCACAGTAACACCTCTCAGTCATCATTAGAATTGTCAATGAGAAATCTAATTGTTATTTGTAACAAGTAATTAGTGTCCTCAGATTGGCCAGCGTAAAAGGCCCTGGGTCTGAATTCCCACCTACCTATGGGGGTAAGGCTAAGCAGAGCTGTGGAGTCAGACTCATGAGGGGGTGATTCAATTGTTTTGGGCTCCGCAATAATTAATGAGCGCCAAAAACAAATGAATTTGCAAACTGGGCGCCATTAATTATTACGCTTGTCATGCCTAATTAGAAAGGGTTTACCCGCTTATAGCGACTAAACCTGTCAAAAGTCCTGGTTAGGGTGCCCAAACCACAGACTTTTCACACATTTCTGCTTTCAGGTGCCAGCGGATGCTTCCCACCTGAACAGAGCAGTCATTCAAATGCTCTCATCGGGCGTCCGGAACTGACAGCCACCAGCGCTAACAATTATATCGCCCTTGTGGAGTTGGAGACAATTGTAGGTGGGGTCAAAGTCGGTAGAAATTACTTCTGACTCCAGCTTTAAACAGCAGGATAATTAGATCACATTTAGGGACATCCATGAAGTAGATTCTGGGGGTGATTCAGCTTCGTCCGGAATTGCAAAGCTGCACGCAGGCAGCATTGCAATTACGTGCTTGCTAATATGCAAAATGAAAATCCAGCAGGAGGTGTATGACACCCCCTGTATGACACCCCCTGCTGCATTTGCGATCCCAGCACTGCGACTGAGGTCACAGTCTGGGATCACCATCACGACCATTGGAAATGGATTGCAACTGCAATTCGCAGTGCAAGTTTGCTGTGAAAACAGCTCACACAAGGCAACTCGCACCAAAGTGTATTGACCCTTATATTTTTGTCAAGTTGAAACTATTTTTTTTATTAGTAAATGCATATTCGACATTGTGAACATATCATCATTCTGAGGATGTCAACCTGGTGTCTGTCAACATATTGAACCATGTCGACATTCTAGTGTCGACATGGTAAATGTCGACCAATTAAATAAAAGAGACAGGTGCGCTGATAAATGGTTGGAAAACTGCTTTCATTTAAAAGCAGCTGACTCAAAGGAAACTGCAGTATTCCTTAAAAATTATAGAAGTTAATAGAAATTTGAGTCTGTGCTATATATGAAAAAAGGGGGAAAGGAGTTATGTACTAGTAAATATCCTTTGAGCCGTTATAAAAAGTTACATTTATTCACATAATGGATACAAAAAAATACCGATTGCAGTCACATCAATAAAAGTTACAATAATTGTAAACAGATGATGTTCACTGGATAGCAGCATATATAATAGCATTCATAATCGAAAACAATTACCTATTCATGAGCTGTACTGACGTATGTTGTACACTGATAAAATCCAAATCTCCAGTGATCACTGAAAAGTGTGAGATCCCCTGGCTTATACGCTCTAACTGAGAAGTCCTCTTTGTAAAAAGGTTGTGCTGAAGATCAACAGTAAAGGTGCGTACACACGGTACGATATCTATGAACGATATGAATGATAATGATATCGTTCAACGATATATCGTTCATTTTTATGCAGTGAACGACCAACGATGTGCGTTCCCGCATGAACGATAACGATATCTATGATCGTCCGTACATGCAGGCCAACTTGCACGATATTGTCAACTTTGCCTGTTCAGAGATGTGGCAGGATGACTTCACTGAAAGATATCTTTGAAAGATATCTTTCAAGTCATTGGTGGTACAGATCGTACCCTGTGTATGCAGCTTTAATTAGACACTCGGTGTCATTCATCATATTATTTGTGCCAAGTTATTACCTCCAGGTCAGACAGCTATCGTCCAAACGGGAATCACGGTTCTTTGAGCTGGAGACTGTGCTGATTGACGCACACAATAGCAACTTTCCTCCCGCACTGTTGCCGCCAGGTACAGACCTGCAGATTCACATGCAGCAGCACACCAGACCACAATAGTCAGCCCGCTGGACAGGGCAATGCCCTCGTGAGTGATTCACTTGGGAGCTGTTCAATCTCTCAAACGATACTCCGGCACCGCACAGTAATGGTGCGTATTCACTACGTGATATTAATGGACGACTGAACGACAAGCAATGCGCGTTCACAATGGTCGTTGCCGGCATCGCTCATCGCCCGAACATGCTGGTCAACCTGACAATATCGTCAGGTTGACCATGTTCAAGGAGGAGGGAGGGTGCCTTGACTGAACGATATATAGTTCAGTGTGGGCACTGTCAGTTTATTAACGACTGAACGATAACGATATCATTATCGTTCAGTCTTTCAGTCGGGTTGTGGATACCCGCCTTAAGAGAAAATAGGCAACGATTTCAATAGGCAGTATGCAGCGAATAACAGGAGATGAATAGCACTGTCAATAGTTCAGACAAAATAGTAACTGTAGGAGGCTTGATGCGTTTCTCCCCTTTATCAGGTTTTTTTTTCAAAAGGAAAGTAGTAGGCTGAGTCCATATGGTCACATTATATACCACTTGCAACCAATCATATATATTCACTCACTAAGGACACAGTTGTTGCATAATTCAACATGTTTCACTACAATCAAATAGCAGCTCAAAAAAAAGTCAGATATGTCCACTTAAAACAGGGATGGGGAACCTCATGCCCGGGGGCCGTATAAGGCCCCCGGAATCATTTGGTCTAGCCCTCTGAGCTTTTTTCTGCTAGCCTCATCTGGCACCTAGAATGGCACTCTGCAGCCAGAATCTATGCAGCAGTGCCACCTGGAGCGTCCTTCAGATAGTCACACCATTGCCCTTATAGCTCCCCGGAGCATCCTGAGGATACTCTGGGCATTGCTGTATTCACCGGCGATTGTGACCCCGCCCCATGTGGCATCACATGGAAAGGTGTGGCTTGCACCAGGCCCACGAATAATGTTTATATAAAAAAATGGCCTTTGGCAGAAAAAAGGTTCCCCACCCCTGACTTAAAGTAACACAACTGTTACATATTCTTGCATAGTATACCTACAGCAAAATAATAGCTCAAAAGTGATTAAATAAAAAACATATTTATATCAATAAAATGCTGCAAAGAGACTCCAATAAAGATATAACTATATATAATCACCTCTAATTATATAATAAATAATAATAATAAAAATAATAGTGAAAACAAAAAAAAAGGGGGGGGAGATTATTAAAACAATATATACATATTATGTAAATATCATTGAATATATATAAATATAAAAACAGCAAAATAAATCAACATTGGTAATGATGTGGGTTCGATTCCCACTACGGGCCTAACTGTGCGGAGTTTGTATGTTCTTCCTGTGCTTTCGTGGGTTTCCTACGGGTACTCCGGTTTCCTCCCACACTCCAAAAATATGCTTGTAAGTTAATTGGGTCCCAACAAAATGAAACCTAGTGTGCATGTGTGTGTGCATGTGGTAGGGAATATAGATTGTAAGCTCCATTGGGGCAGGGACTGATGTGAATGGACAAATATTCTCTGTAGAGGGCTGCGGAATATGTGTGTGCTATATAAATAAGTGGTAATAAATAAAAAAATAATGAATCAAGAGTGTAGATACCTATTAAGGGACAATACTATATAATTTGCAAAGAAAAGGAAAAGCAGACTGAAGAGCCATAATTCTCAAAGGAATTTCAAAAATCCAATTTAATGGTTTCATTGAGGCCCTCTAGATACAACGTTCTCATACTGTGTATCTAGAAAGCCTCAAGTTGACAATATATTTTTCAAATATGGGCTTTCCTAAAAATGATAGTAGGTTTAGAATCCAACTCTGTTTTAAGAATCGGGTCTAAATGTAACATACCATAGTTCTTTTTAAAGATGTATTTTATCTTATTTTAACACCTATTGTATTTAGAAAAAAAAGCCATTTGATCCGTCTACATGAGAAGTCTTCTGACCAGTGGCGGCTCCTACCCTCTTAAATTAGGGGGGCTGCCTCTGCTGAAAAGAGGAGGGAGGGTGCAATTACTCACCTCGATCACCCGCTCCTCCTAGCCGGGTCCCGGCGCCTGCACAATTGATCTGTCAGGCGCTGGGACCGGCGCATGGACTGCACTGACTACACTGAGGTGGGGGATTTTACAGGGGGGGCTGCAGCCTCGCAGTCCCTAGTCAAAATCCGCCACTGCTTCTGACTATGTTTCACCGGATTCAGGAGAGAACACCTATTTAGATCTAAAGTTGTCTCAAACGAACATTGTAATAACGATTCCAGATAGTTTTTCTCTTTAAAAACTTGAGTGATTACAGAAACTTGTTGTTTGAGTTTCTTTGGATGAAAAATGATGCTGAATCCTTCTATACTGGCCTGACAGAATATTATCTAACCATTTCTTATAATGATTACTTGTGTAATCAATATAGTTATTAGTGTCTACATAATTTTGATATGTTCTAGTTTGTATAACATAATTTAGTACCTCTAATTTGATACCAAGGAAGGTAATTGTGGAAGAGTGAAAAGTGCTCGTGAAGAAAAGATTAAAACTGTTCGCATTTAAGTGATCCATAAACTCTGCAAAAGAAGTGTAATCCCCATCTCAAATAATCAATATACCGTTTGTAGAGGACCAGGTTTACGCCAAATCGCCCCCTCCAATTGACCTCCACCTCCAAGCAGCCCATATAGAGATTAGCAAAACTTGAAGCAAACCTGGTTCCCATCGCCGTTCCAGTGCGCTGTAAATAAAAACGGTGATCAAACAAAAAATAGTTATGTGTAAGAATAAAGTGTATTGATGAAAGAATAAACTTACGATGATCATCAGTAATATTCATGTCATTTAATAAGTCTCTACTGCTTTAATGCCCTCTTCATGGGGAATATTAGTATATAACGAACTCACATCACAAGTAAGAAATTTATAATGAGATTTTCAACTTACAGTGGAAATGGAATTCAAAAACTCTGTGGTATCTTTCAAATGTGACTTTAGTGAGGTGACGTGATTGTAAAAAATGATCAACGTAGAGAAAAGATTAGCTGTGAGTGACCCTACACCAGAAATAATAGGCTATTCCAGTGGGTGAAATAGTGACTTGTGAATTTTCAGCAAATGATAAAAGTGGGAGTGATGGGATGTGTAGAATATAAAAAATTAAATTCCTTCCTTGAAATGACTCCAATTTGTAAAGCTTCATCCAAAAGAGATCTCAGTTCTTTTTTTGAAAATTAGTACTAGGGTCCGATGAGATTTTTTTGTAAAAGACCTCATCAAACAACTGTCTGTTAGCTTCTAGCAAGTGGTCCTCAACATTCTGAACTACAACAGCCCCTCCTTTGTCTGCTAAATTAACAATAATCGTAGGATCAGAAACAAGTTATTTAATTGCTGCTCTTTCTGCAGGAGGGAGGTTCTGTTTGTAACCAAAATGTTTTTGTTCCATTTACACAGCTTCCTAAATTCCTCCAATGTCTGTTTGTAAAAAGCCTCAATGTATGAGCTCTTATGACTCAATGGAAAAAAAATTTGACTTATTAACAAATTTTGATTTATTTAAAGAAGTATTTATATTATAGATTGGTCTGATAGTCTCCAGGGCATTCTGTTCACCTAATAATTCTTCTAATTCCTGCAATGCAGGCTGATCATTGGTATCTAACACAATAGGACAAGCTTAAATTTTTGATTGTTGCAAAATATCTCTTGCGACACATATTGCGCATAAACCTATCTAATTCGACGAATAACTCAAAGAAATTGGGTTTAGAGGAAGGGGCAAACTATTAACCCCTAGTGAGAAGATCAATCTGATTTTCTGTGAGACTTTTGGATGAGAGGTTATAAAGACCTCTCCTTGATGGTACATGTCGACCATGAGACTGAATACCTGCAGCGTTGCTCTCTGACTTATACCCCTTTTCCACCTAAGTCCCCAGTCTGACCCGAAATTTGGAACACAGTTAAAAAGCCGGGACAGACCCCTTTTCCACTTCAATGACGATCTTGGTTATTCCTGGATCGGCGCCATTCACTCTGCACGCAGGTTCCATTGCCAGCGCTTGGAGATGATATAATCTTCTTGGGCCGGAATGCGCCTCTCCCTGTGCTGTAAACAGGTCCTGGGCCAGATGTCCCGGGTCACCTGTTTACAGTGAGCCTTATCCAGGTGCTTCCAGGGAAAAACCCTGCTCGCTAGCAGGGTTGGCTTCCCAGGTGACTGGACCAGGGTGGAGCCATTTCCAATGACAAAAATCCTGGGTTGACGCACATTCCCGTGCAATAACCCAGGATTTTTAGGGTTGATCCTAGTACCCCTTCAGCTAAATGACCCGTACGTGACATGGAGTGAGGACGGAAGTGCGGTTCCATGCCCTGGCAGCGATATTATTTGTCTCAACTTTAGTATCTGGCCACCAATAGTAGAAATATGTACGCTTTGGGCCACGGTCGTTTGCTTTAGGTTACTATTCCCACTCTATACAAAAAGACAGAAAGGGGGGTGACCCCCAGCACACTAAATTGTACCTGCAACAATACTAGAAAATTATATGGCAATAGAGATTCAGAGATATTTGTTGCATGCATTTGCAAATACATGGTAAGCCACCAGGCCAACTTCACAGCTTCTCATAATAGTGACCTACACAGGGACCTTTTGCAGGTACAACATCTGGGAGATACCCCCTTTCTGTTTTTTTGTTTCCTATGACCCCTCCCTTTCATGCACCTGAAAAGTATTGCGAAATTGATTTCAGCAGCTTCCACCATGTCGGAGGTTCCCAAACGCAGTCCTATAGGCTCCCCAACAGTTCAGGGTTTAGCGATATACATGGCTGAGCACAGGTGAATTAATTAGTACCTCACCCAATTTGATTTAACCACCTGTGTTCAACCATGTATATCTCTAAAACCTGAACTTTTGGGGAGCTTTGAGGACTACATTTGGGAACCTCTGCTCTATGTTACGCTATTCCCACTCTATGTCCAGGTGGATAGTAACTGCCTACCGTCCAGCATGACCCTTTCCATCAGGTACAAAATGCTGTGCTCTTGGGTTTCCCACCTATTTTAAGATTGCAGTCACCTGTGTTGAACTAGTTAACTGATGAGAAGGGTGTTTTATCACAGGTGGCTGCAGTCATAAGTTAAGAAGGAAGTCCAAGAGCAGAACATTTTGTACCTGTTGGAACGGATCATGTTGGAGTTGTTCAATGCACTGACACCTACGGTAGAGTGGCAATTGTTCCATAGACTGGAAAGTAGTAATACCATACGCAGTGGTCTTCATATAGATGGCGGCGCGTAGGGGACAGGAGAATAGTCTTACGTTACCCTGACGCCCGGATGTGGCTGGCATGCCTCCCGGAAGCACAGGGTCAGAGCATCACCGGAAGCGGCAGGGGCGCATGCGCGGAGGCACCTGGGACAGCTGTAGGTACTGTACGGAGCGCTCGGCAGGTTGCTGTGTAACCGGTAAGTTATTGCGAAGTGAATTGTCAGCCGGTGCGGCGGAGGGGACCAGGGAACGGCCATGCACGGGGCGGGAGGGGCATGAGGATGGAGCTCATAGACAGAACACCGCAGTGTTCCCACCTCCAGGTTTCATCCCTAACTACAGGGAGATGTCATCAGCAGGAGCGGTGGTAACTGGTACTTGTCACTGCTGTGGTTTCCTGGACACAGGGAGATTACACTCTGATCATGGCAGGGAAAGTTATATTATCACTGGTAGTGTCCCCTCTAAATCCGGGAAAATATATTTTCTTCTTTTTCTGTAATCTGCTACTCTGTAGTTGGGGCATCTTCCATGTTCTGAATGTAGCACTGCAGGGTAAGGTCACATTGTTGCAGGGAATTTTGGCCAGGAATATACAGGAAATTAAACTGGTGGGGATTTGGATCGTGGAAACCCTGAAACACTGAGCTTCAGATGAGAGCGCATATAGGGAAGATAATTTCTCACAAGTCGTCTTCGTATCGTCGCTATCCCATGACCACCTCAGTTGCTCTGGCACAGTGATTAGACTTTCAATGAGACCTATAACTGTAATGAGGGGTGGCCACTTGTATAATAAAAGGGATTTCCTCAGCTGTGGTGAAGCGCTATGTTTAACATTATAACACCTGCACTTCCATATCCTGGCATTGGCATTCACTGTGCACATAGCAAGTACTGGACTCTAGGTTGTATTTGATTTGCTCTATATTCAGCACATGTTGCTATTTTTGTCTTTTTTTTTTTTTTTTTTACAACTGTCCTCTTATCTGTTATACTAGTTTACAAATGTTAATGTGATTTTAAATAGTTTGAGAAATTGTATTCACATTATGCATATAAAATGTCTCATTGTGAGTAGAGCCCTCTTCCCATTGTCTTATTTACATAGTTATGTAAATGAACATTGTAAAAGTTCTGAAATTGTTTATACTTATGTAACTCTTTGTATGTCCTTTGTCTGGCGCTACAGAATTCTTGTGGCACTTTGCAAGTAAAAAAAATATAAAATGGGGAAATGCTTGTTTCTGAAATGTTATATTGTTGTCAGCAGTGTGTTTGAATTGCAGTTTTCCTCAGATTTACTGGGTGCGGAGTGTGACTGGGGCGGTACACCTGTCAAATCGTAACGCAGGGGTCCTAGGGTGAGCTCAAGGAGGACAGAAACCTCCCGTGGATCAAATACCCTATTACACCTGCATTACGGTTTTGACAGGTGTAAGAGACATTTGATTGGGATACATTTTTGAATATTGTTGAATTTCCTATTTAATTTTGTTTCCAGAAGGGAAAAAAAGTGTTGTAGTGTTCAATAAGAAGCAGGCTTCAGAGGTGGCATCAAGAGCTCATTAATCTGGAACAGGCCAAAAATGGCTGCCGATAAAGCTGGAGGTAATTACTTGTACATAAACATGATTTATATTTCATATATTGCCAAAATAGTTTGAACATAGATGTAATGTAAAATCCTGCCCATAAATGTTTTGCTTAGATTCATAAAGTTTTGCAGTGAGTCTGCCATTTTGTTTTGCTTTGTATCTACAAAACCCACCGTTGTGAAGTTAGCAGCTCAATGCTGGCTGTCCCAACAGTTTAGGTGTAGAGTGCACTTTTCATGTTTATCAGTAAAGTATTATGTACGAATTAGCAAATATCTGAACAGAAATGTATTTTTCCCCGCTGCAGTTTACAGCACTTAGAACCAAAGCTCTACTTCCAGAGGCCTGGTAATGGTTCCAAATTCAATAAGGAATCTATCTGCTCTGCCTTCAACTACCAATCTTCCCATTTTTAGGATGGAATTCAAATCTTTTTGCCCGCGGCTGATAGTGCTGGGTGCCTGACAGAGCAATTCAATTGTTGCCCTGTTCTGGCGCAGACCGCCATGGGAGCACACACTTCTGCGAGCAGGCATGTGCGATAAGTTGTCACTTTTGGTGCCCACGTGCGATATACACGGGCACCCCCAAAACAATCGAATATCGCACCATGATCTCCTGTCACTTTAGATGCGTTATTCTGAGGGGGAATTCAATTGTTTTTTCGCACCCTATCACTTAAAACTGCAGCCTGTCTAAGATCTTACAAAACTCCTGTCTGATGCCTCTTTCCTGTAACCAGGCTGCAATCGTGTTTGATAGATATAGAACAGACTCACTGTTTCCCCTCTGGTAAAATTATTTGTAAATAAATAGAGCAAAGTCTGTGTGGTTAGGTGTAGAATGCTGTAGTAGTTATGAGCATTCTGGCATACCTCATATAAGGGCTCACCCTTCAACGTTGTTACTCTGTGGGGCTTATCCAATTAGATGCAGGGTTTAAACTGTGACTAATTGACAGCCCGGATCTATTTAGTTCCTGCATTCCCTCGTGGAACACTGATTTATTTTACATTTTTTCCTCGCAACCTCAGGGGCTGAGAAAAAAAAAATCCACATTTTCTACTTCAGGGTCCATAGGGTATCCACAGGATACCTTGGGGTATAGGTGTGACGTCAGTCGCAGGGCACCAAAGAGTTAAGCTTTCAGCCTCCCAGGATGCACTAGGTCCCCCTCCTATACCCCGCCCCCGGGCCAAGGCACCTCAGTTTAGTTTGGTGCCCGGCCGGCGTCGGGTGCACCTGTCGGAGTGGGGGCTAGAAGAGCCCCTGAAGCTTTCTTCAGTGCAGCTGTGGCTGCACATCTGGATGTACAGCATGTACAGTCAGTCCTGACGTCCATGCTGTCTTCCCTACACCCCCGTCGGTACCAGAACGCCGGTACCGATCCGGGGATGCTGGTGAGCATCTGGGGTCACAGCTAGCGGTGACCCCAGATGTTCCGGACCATGGCCGGATCCAAGGGGGACAAAGGTAAGCAGCGGGGTCCCGCGGTGGGTCCCCGCTGGTCACATGGTCCTAAGTCCCCAGGCAGGGGGCTCCCTGGGGACTGGCTGCAGCGTGGAGCCAGGTACTGAACCTGCGCTTTCCACTACCCCCTGGGACAGCGGACCGCAGCAGAGCGGTAGCGCTGCGGCGTCCCAGGGGTTAAATGCATGCCAGGGGAGCGCGCCTTCCCTGTCTCACAGCCGGCGCCTCCCCCGCTGCACACAGCCCTCTCTGCACTGTGCTGACTGGTCCTGTGTCAGCGCTCCTCCCCCAGGCCAGCTTCTCTCTGCTCCTCGGCGGCCATCTTCTCTGCAACGCATGGTGAACGCTGCTGGAAGTCTGGAAGGAAGCATCGTGGTCTGGGTCCCCCCGCATACCTCTCCTCCGCTGTGGCTCAGGTCTGTGTATGCAGCGCTGTGTCCTACCAGGCCCTGTGTCTGTGTAGTTGAGTGATCAGCGCTGTTAGTGCAGGAATTGTTATTTCTCTGCATTGTATGTGACTGTGCTAGCGCTGCCTGTAACCTTTCTTCTCTAAACTGTCAGCTTTATTACTGTCCCTGTTCTTTCTGCTAAAGCCCTTGCGGTGCGGTGCTGCAGGGTGGTCTCTCGCCTATTTAATACTTAATTGGTGAGAGAGGTCACATACGTGGTGCCATCATGTCTGAAAGTGATTTTCCCCTCCGGCTACAGTGTACCACGTGCAAAGTACCGTTAGCGGAGGGGGAGGGTAGCGCGGAGGGCCTTTGCCGGCAGTGTTTGTCCATGGCGCGGCCTATTACGGTTACAGCATCGGTACAGGAGCCGCCCTGGGCTTGTTTCGCTCAGGCGTTAACAGCTTTAGTGGGCCAGTTAGCTCCGCAGCCCGCGTTTACTCCGATGGGTTTGTCCCAGCAGTCTGTGGTGTCGTCACCCATGCAGGGGTTCCCACGACAATTGGTGGTACCCCACAGTCTCCCTATTTCCCCGCTCCCGGGTTCTCAGGAGCCAGCGTGGGTTAACTCCCTGACGAGTTCTGTACAGCACTTGACGGATGTGTTGCAAGGGGAGTCTGTGATGCGGCCTCATAAAAGGCCGCTGGCGTCTCTGTCCGCTCCTTATGAGGATGACGAAGGGACGTCTGATGATGGGGAGATTCTGGATCCTTACGATCAGGAACCTCTCCATACTAAGGACGCTGATGCTAAGTCCAAAGTATATATTCCTGGACTTATTCGGGCGGTCCGCACAGCCTTGGTGATTGAGGACGAAGTTCCCCCAGCGGCTAAATCTAAGTATGCCTTTTTCAAAGATGTGAAGGGCGATGCCACAGTCTTTCCTCTTTCGGGTCAGTTGGTGGACCATTTAGAGGAGGCGTGGAAACAACCTGGCAAAAGATACCAGCCGCAGAGACGCCTGGCGGTGGCTTATCCGTTCGCGGATAATTATTTTGCTAAGTGGGATTCCCCTCCACAGGTGGATTCTCACGTGACCCGTCTTGTCCGTAGTGCCACATTGCCGATGCCATCCATGTCCTCCCTTAAGGATGCTACGGACCGCAAGGTAGAAATCTGCCTGAAGTCCGCTTATTCCCTTGCAGGGGGGGCAGCACGGCCGGCTATGGCCATTTGCTGGGTTGCCAGAGCGATGGAGCGCTGGGCGGATTCATTAGAGGCTTCTTTTGAATCCGACTGTCCGGCCGAACAGGCGGAGTTGATTGGCAATCTCCGTGATTCGGCCACCTACATCAACGAGGCGGCTCTAGACATTAGTACTCTGGTGTCTAGAATTTCTTCAGCAGCGGTAGCTGCTCGTCGCACCTTGTGGCTGCGATCCTGGAAGGCGGACACAGATTCCAAGAAAGGTCTGGAAGCGTTGCCGTTTACCGGAGAAGTTCTCTTCGGTCCGGATCTGGATAAGATTGTGGCCACGCTGGCGGCAGCCAAATCTGCTTGTCTCCAGTCGGCCGCTGCTCCTTCTGGTTCTGGACCATCGTCCTTTCGGTCATCTAGGGCCCAGGGCAGGCCCAAACCACAGTCGTTTCCTCGACAGGCTGGCCCTAAGAAATCGGTCAAGCCCCGGAAACAGGCATGGAGTACCAGACGTCCGGCCCCCAAGCCAGATGACAAGCCTGCGGCCTGACGGTCTGGGTCTCCCCTTGGGGGATCCCAGGGTGGGAGGCCGCCTGCTGCAGTTCTCCCAGTGTTGGTCGTTCACTACGACAGACACTTGGGTTCTGGAGGTGGTCTCCCACGGGTACGCCCTCTCCTTCCGGCACAGACCCCCGGCTCGATTCTTCACCACGGGTCTACCATCAGACCGGAACAAGGCTACGGAGCTGCGGAAGGTATTGCACACTATGCTCCAGGCTGGAGTTATAGTGGCGGTTCCATTCTCCCAGAGGGGCCAGGGTTTCTATTCAAATCTATTTTTGGTACAGAAACCCAATGGGTCATATCGTCCGATTCTCAACCTCAAAGCACTCAACAAGTCTTTGCGGGTCCCGAAGTTTCGGATGGAGACCCTACGGTCCATCATTCTGGCGCTGGAACCTGGGGACTACATGGTGTCATTGGACATACAGGACGCTTACCTGCATGTCCCTATTCTTTTGCGCCATCAAGAGTTCCTTCGGTTTGCAATCCGCAGCGACCACTTCCAGTTTCGGGCGTTACCTTTTGGCCTGGCGACAGCACCATGTGTTTTCACCAAGGTGATGGCGGTCATGGCGGCTTCTCTGCGGCTGCAAGGAGTCCGCATGTTGCCGTACTTGGACGACCTGTTATTGGTGGCAGGATCTCCAGAGCTCCTGTTACACCACTTGGACCTGACCATTGCACTGCTGCAACGGCACGGCTGGCTAATCAACTGGCAGAAGTCCACTCTAATCCCGTCTCGGAGGATTCTGCATCTTGGAGCCTTATTGGACTCGGGACAACAAAGGATCTTCGTGACGGAGGACAAGATCTCTGCTTTACAGTCAAGGGTGCGCAGTTGTCTGCACAGCCGCCGGGTGTCCTTACACTCGGCGATGAGGTTACTGGGCTCCATGGTGTCGGTGTTCGACATGGTGGAATACGCCCAGTTTCACTCCAGACCTCTGCAGCACCTGATCCTGTCCAAGTGGAACGGGCTGCCTCAGTTTCTGAAGTTCCAGACGATTGTGCTCACCCCGGAGGTTCGCCTGTCCCTTGCGTGGTGGTTACAGACGACCCACCTCAACAAGGGACGTCCGTTCTGGGTTCCAAATTGGGTCCTGTTGACAACGGACGCCAGTCTTCGGGGCTGGGGAGCAGTTTCGGGTCCACACTTGTTCCAGGGCAGGTGGACGCCGACAGAAGCGGAGCTTCCAATAAATATCTTGGAACTCCGTGCGGTCTTCAATGCTCTCCTGCAGGCACAGCGGTTTCTCCAGGGTCACCCGGTGCAGGTCCAGTCGGACAATGCTACCACCGTGGCCTACATAAACAGGCAAGGAGGAACTCGCAGTCGGGCGGCTCTCGTAGAGGTCTCTCGGATCCTGGTTTGGGCGGAGTGCAATCTTCTGGCCATATCAGCGGTCTTCATCCCGGGAGTGCTAAATTGGGAGGCGGACTTTCTAAGTCGCCAGGACGTTCATCCAGGGGAATGGTCCCTGCACCCGGACGTTTTTCAACTACTGGTGGACAGGTGGGGTCTTCCAGAAATCGACCTCATGGCGTCCCGGCACAACAACAAGTTGCCGGTGTACGGGTCTCGCACAAGAGACGAAGGGGCGTCTCTGGTGGATGCTCTGTCCGTCCGGTGGACGTTCAGGTTCGCATACCTGTTCCCTCCGGTCTCCCTTCTTCCACGGGTAATCCGGAAATTCAAACAGGAAGGAGGGACGCTCCTGTTGATAGCTCCCGCGTGGCCCAGACGGCACTGGTTCTCAGACCTTCAGGGTCTGTCCGTGGACAGTCCTCTGCGGTTGCCGCTACGACTGGACCTTCTGTCTCAGGGTCCTTGTCTTCACCCGGACCTGACTCGGCTGTCTTTGGCGGCGTGGCTGTTGAGACGGCCATGCTGAGGTCCCGGGGGTTTTCCAGCTCTGTGGAGCGTACCATGTTACGAGCTCGGAAACCGTCTTCCGCGAGGATATACCATCGCGTGTGGCATACGTTCTTCCAGTGGTGTCGACCGAGAGGTTATGCACCGCGGGAGTTTCGTCTGTCTCGGATTCTCGCCTTCCTGCAAGCGGGACTAGATCATGAGCTTCGCCTTGCTTCTTTGAAGGTACAGGTTTCGGCCCTATCTGTCTGGTTTCACCGTAGGATTGCTACAATCCCGGATGTGCGCACCTTTATGCAAGGTGTTCTCCGTATTCAGCCGCCCTTTGTTCCACCTGTGGCGCCTTGGGATTTGGCTGTGGTCCTGAGGGCTCTCCAAGGACCATCGTTTGAACCACTGGGCTCAGTGGATATTAAATGGCTAACAGCTAAGACTGTTTTCCTTCTGGCCGTTGCTTCGGCCAGACGTGTTTCTGAGTTAGGGGCTCTTTCTTGTAGACCCCCTTTCTTGGTTTTTCATGGGAACAGGGCAGTGCTCCGCACTCGGCCCGAGTTTCTCCCCAAAGTTGTTTCCCAGTTTCATGTTAACGAGGAAATAGTTGTTCCGGCCTTTAACTCACCGGGTCTTTCCGTGGGTGAGGCCTCTTAGGATGTTGTGCGGGCCTTAAGGACTTATGTTGACCGCACTTCTTCGTTTAGGAAGTCGGACGCTTTGTTGTCCTCTATGGCTTCTGTAAAAAGGGTTGGCCTGCTTCAAAGCAAACTTTGGCAGCCTGGATCCGTATGGCTATTTCTGAAGCTTATCTTCATGAAGGCCTACCGGTCCCTCCTTCTCTGAAGGCTCATTCCACTAGGTCTGTGGGTCCTTCGTGGGCAGCTCGACGTGGTGCCTCGGCAGTTCAGATCTGCAAGGCTGCTACGTGGTCTTCTGTCCATACCTTCGTGAGGTATTACAGGTTTGACACCTTCGCCTCTCAGGATGCTTCCTTCGGGCGGCGGATTCTCCTTTCTGCACAGGAGCGTCCCCGCCCTTAAAGGATACTGCTTTGGGACATCCCCAAGGTATCCTGTGGATACCCTATGGACCCTGAAGTAGAAAATATGAGATATGGTAAGAACTTACCCTTGTTATCTCTATTTCTACGAAGTCCATAGGGTTCCACAGGACTCCCGCCCTGTCGCACCTGTGCTGCAGATGGGCTTTGCTCTGGTCACCAGTTTTCCGTCTCCCTCTGGTGAGAATGTGATTCTTGTATGTGTCCAGATCTTTGTTCTCTCTCTTCCTTCTCCTCCTCCGGCCTAGGGCTTGGTAACTAACTGAGGTGCCTTGGCCCGGGGGCGGGGTATAGGAGGGGGACCTAGTGCATCCTGGGAGGCTGAAAGCTTAACTCTTTGGTGCCCTGCGACTGACGTCACACCTATACCCCAAGGTATCCTGTGGAACCCTATGGACTTCGTAGAAATAGAGATAACAAGGGTAAGTTCTTACCATATTTCATATTATTTGCACCCTCTGGAGTTTGCATTTCCAGCATGTTACGCAGAATCTATGTGTTACCACGTGTTACCCCAGGGCTTACTGGTACACCATGCACCTGTTTGAATATGCCCCATCTTGTTAACAGCTAGTTTGGTCCAGTGCTGGCTGTATGGTATGTGTATTGTATACATCCATTGTAGTTGGACACATTTGTGTAGGTATGTCCTTATGATGAAGGTGATTAAGTAGAATTTGTATGTCCCAGATAATATAAGGACTCTATCATTCGTTCCTTTTGTGATCATTTCTAGAACAGGGAACAGAAAAGCATGAGAGTTCTGCCAACTGCTCTGGTATATCTGACCAAGAAAAGGAGCTGTCCAGGTGTGCTTTACAGGCATTCATGGTAATTTGTCTTATGTATTTTACTTTGTGATTGAGTGCAAGCTATATGTGATATCAGACTTCTTAATGAACTTATGGTTTTAAGACTTTTGACATGCAGAGCAATATTTAATGTTATAGCTAGAAGTCATATGTCTTTAATATTAAACCTTTTTATTTGCATATTGTTAAACTAGTATTTTGGACCCTTCTATGCTGCCTCTTTGCAAGTTTTTTTTTTTTTCTACTCCCTATTCTATCTGTTTCTCCCTCCCCCTTCCTGTCCCCTATTCCTATCTTTCTCCCATCTCTCCTCCTTAGGGATAATTTTCAGAAATGCCTTAAATGAATGAAACAGAAGGTGGTTTTGCTTATAACAACCAACTGAAATGTTTTTTTTAGCTCGCTGATGTTTCCATGACGGTTAAACACTAGAAATAATTTGTAGTTACCTGACATCTCATGAAATCTATTTTTGACTGATTATAATAATTTTGCATAAAGAAAAAAAAGGGTAATTCTAACACTTTTTGTGAACCAGACCGGAAATTACGAAGCCTGCCTTCAGCAACTCGGAGAGCTGAAAGAAATTAACAAAGATGACTACAAAATTATGTTGAACATGGCAGTTGCAGAGTTTTATAAACGTGACCAGAGCACAACGGACAGTTTGAAACAGACTCTGATCCAACTGAAGAATGAGGTAACAAACACACATTTATTTTATCCTAGTGTACAAATGCATATATGTAGTGTGATTAACTGGAGTAATTAGCTCGGTTAAGGAGTCAGTGGTGCAGTGTCTAGGTGCACAATAAGGGTCCACACACAGCTTTGCAGTTTAAATAAACACAATAGATCTTTATTGTCAGCATTCAGGAACAAAAATAAGAAAAACCTAACTCCCAGTCAGGACACTACCTCACTGCAACTAACAATATAAACAATTGACATAAAAATAAACAAATAAGAGGGTCAAAAAGCTGAAAAAATAGCTGTTAAGACCAATCTTAGCATAGGACTAACAAATTTATCACTCGCAATATATCGTTTGATTGAATGAGCGATATATCACCAAGTGTGTAAGGTGCGTTACTGTCATTTTTGTCCTTCCTTAGCTACCTCAGTTTGTTTCTTTCTCTCTTTGTCATCGTTATGGCCTTTGCCTGCTTTAACCTTTTCTTTCATTTTCTTTCTTTCTCCATAAAACTGCCATCATTACTTATTTATGGTAATATCTTTGATTTTCAGCCTTCTATGCTTTCTGTTCAGTGTCCATCTTTGATAATGTTTGATTGCAGAATAAACATCAATGTTAATGTTTGAAAACCATGTCCTTCCTTTAAACACCATGGGTCAAATGTTATAGCCTGGGAGATGTAAGCATCGGCACAGTTTCAGCGAGTGTATTCGATGTTTTAAAATTGCAATAATTAAAAAGTCAAAACCTGGTTGGTTTTGTTTTTTTAAATTTATAGTGGCTTTAAAACGGGAGGCAATCGTGAAGCCGACTGCCTAAATACCGGCAGCCGGCTTCCCGACTGTCTTATCCCGGCAAGGGTGAAATACTGGGCGTCTAGATGTAGACGCCCGCATTTCCCCGACGCCGGGAGACAGGCGCCCGGCATCACGATTGTAGTGATGCCGGGCGCCGCGAGCGGACAGCCGCGGGGGGATGGAGGGTTAGGTTTACGGCTCCCGGGGGGGACTTAGGATTAGGCACCCCCCCCGGGAGGGTTAGGGTTAGGCTAGGGGGAGAGAGGGTTAGGCTTAGGTACCCCCCCGGGGGACTTAGGTTTAGGCAGCGGGGAAGGGGGTGATTAGGGTTAGGCACTTGGGGGGGAAGTTAGGGTTAGGCACCCCTAAGGAGGGTTAGGGTTAGGGGGGTTAGGTTAGTGGATACTTACCTATCCACGATCGGGATTTCTAGCGCTGTCGGGCTTCCGCTGCGTCGCACTCTGCTTCTGTCGGGCTGCCGCTGACGGGAATCGAACCACCGGCCATGCGGCTGAAGGTATTTCATACCAAATCCTTTAAAACATCAGACAGACTCATTGGTATCGGTATCTCGCAGGCTATTCTATTTCTCTTGATGTGACCTAAACAGGAAGTTGTTACTAATGACCTCTAGTGAGAATATCAGAAAAAAAAAAAACATTGCTCTCTAGTAAGAAAGTACACAAAATAGTAACTGTTACATACATAACTCATATGTCACATAGATGACCACAAGATCATTATAACTTCTAATAATAAATAAGGTAATTCTTACATTTTTTTATTTTTAGATAAGCTGGAATGAATTGCTTTTGCACACGAAGTAATGTAAACTATATAATCTGGGGGGGAAAATATTGTGCAAAGGGTCACGTATGTGACTGCGGAAAATGCCAATAAGTATTTTCCGATCAATTTAATTCAGAGGACAATAAAAATAGATAAAGATCTATTGTGTATTTATTGAATAAAGTATTGATAAGCTGGGTGCACACACCCAGCCGATTGGGCCGATATAGCGGATCCTGGGTACACATTACAAGGAGGTAATTAACGATGGAACGATCACTCGTTCCGTCCTTCAGTACACTGACTGGCGCCGCATGCGATATCGTTAGATTGATGTGCAGCACATCCAACCTGACGACGTCGTATGCGACCACAATAGCATGCATATCATGCAAACACACTGCACGCTATGTTGTTCCAAATCGGTACACACTGTACGATGTGCACCCAGCGTTGCAATAATGGGGCCGACATAGGCGGTCCCCACACACGGAGCGATCCGGTGCCCAACCACCCTATATACCGCCCGCCACCTCCCACCCGCATAGACCAGCATGGGATCTTTGTTGATTCTCAGGATCTCTTGTGAATGCAGAAAGATCTGGAGAAGTGACGGACGACCCCACGGGAGCATGCAGCGGACGATATCATGCCAACACACAGAACGATATAGCTGCGATATCATTCCAATACGTCGGATCGGCCGCTATATTGCTCCGTGTGTGTGGGGCCATTAGGTTAAAGTAAGAACAAACTGAATCCTACCATAAACACAGTATTTTAAAATATTTGCACAACACCAAAATGTGCATTTTATAGCTGCAAGCATTTGAGTAAAAAATTTAATTAACCCCAAGAAAGATCACACTTTTTTTCAGTATGAATGTTTAGTGTTTTCCTCTACATAAAAAACCCAATAGGGCCATGGTTTTAAATTGCTTGAAATTACCCTTACCTTAAAATAAGGACTTTTTCCTTGCTCAGAGGGGTGCGAGAAAACACTTGATTTTGCTCTGACCATTGTCAGGAAGTTTTGAATTGAGCTAAAAATCATGGAGATGAAGTTTACCCACAATGTCATTTAGCGTGACCAAATTCCTGACACATCGCGCATCACCTCCTTTGTGTGGTGCAATGGATCCTATAGATTTTAGTTATGTGCACATATATTTAATTGCTTAGTATAACCCAGTCCCCATCACTCATGGAGCATTACCTCGTCCTTCTATAGAGAGTATTGCATGTTGTGTTCCACCGAGCTAAATACAGAAAAGTTTGTAGGTTTATTCTGTGACTGGCAATCTCTTTTAAATGTTGTTTTTAGGTTCATTCAGCGGTTGATGAGATGGATAGCTTGGATGATGTGGAGAACAGCATGCTTTACTACAACCAAGCAGTCATCCTGTATTACCTGCGTCAGCACATGGAAGCCATCTCCATTGGAGAAAAGCTTTACCAATTCATTGAGCCTTTTGGTAAGTTTATGCTGCCTTTTACGTGTTTTCTGTTACAGTATCTTAACTTGCATTTTAATTATATTTTTTGTTTACAGTCTCTCGTCATTTCGGATTATTAGACTACTTATAATTATTTTAAGTAAATATCTGTACCAAGTGAAATGCAGAGTGTTTTGGTATGAAATATTTCATCATCTTACTTGTGTGTCGCTAATCTTCGGTATGATGGAACTGTCTTCGCACAGTACTTTGCTATCATAGTAGATAATTTTGCCAAATAGGTATTCAAGTGAGTTCTGTCCATTTCATTCTCTGATTATATATAGAGATATTTTGGTGCTCATTTTCCGACATACAATCTGCAATACCTACAATTAAAAGTCTTAACATTTTGTCTGAGAGAATTTCACATAAGTGGCAAATTCTGTCGCTTTCTTGTGCATTTGAAATTTGCTTCTACTTTGCTTTAATCCTATGCCAATCGCTACTCAAACTACTGTATTTAATATTTAGAAGTTGCTACTTGCAATTTTGTTAACTGCTTTTGTCACTAGTTTGAACGCAGATCATATTTATGCTACGTGATGTACTGATAAATGCATGGACTGAGCTAATTAAAAGCATCATTCTGAATGTCACAATGGTTTCACCTTACATTTCGTATCGCCATGCAGTTCTAAGGGGTCTATCATGCAAGGTGCAGATGACAAACCAAACTCTGGTGGTCTAGTGTTCAAAGTGACAGAATTGCAAGTACTTCTTTTTTTTTTTTTTTGCATTGGACAATGTTTATGTAAGAAAATATATTTAGTTATTTCAAATGAATTTTGGGTACATTTGTCCTCCTAAAGAATGTGAACTCTCCCTCTTTAACCTTTCTATGTTTTTCTACACACTTTCTTTCCCATTATGCTTTTTTGCCACTGATATTTCAGGTAGGCGTCTGAAAATACCCAGAACGACGCCCCAAAGCCCTAAAGGACCGTGTACGCCATACAGACGAGGTGAAGACTCTCACTAATTTTTAATTTTGAGGTTGTTTTTTCTTCCCAAGGTCCAGTGTAAACTGGCAGCTGTTCAGGACCATGTGCCAGTGGAAGCGGAACCTAAATGTGCAGATACAATCTATCATCGTTTTTCTAACGTGATTAGAGTATTTCCATCAACTTTCCAATATTAGCAACATTATGTAAAAGTTAAATAGTATGTGCAGCTATTTATTTTTGTTTCATGCCTCAGATACCAGTTGCTTTTACGGCTGTATACAGATGTATGCCTGGAAACTATGTGCTTTTTTTGCTCAAAACCTAGTTTTCTCATTGCGGCATGTGCACTTTACTGTCTACTAATGTTGTAACCGTTTTAATATGTAGTGGAGCTTTCGGATAGGGCATAAGCATCCGGTGCATGCATATTTGTGCCTACATGCTGACACTGCCATTCACTGTTAACAAGACTGAACCGGCCAAAAATGAGAGTGATTATTAATTTAGAAAGCATACACTTTGTCTGGTATTTGTTTACCTGGATAAATCATGTATTTGTGCCCAATTGTACAAGTAATTTTATAAAAAGGCCAAAGCACATGAGTCAAACCTAAAACGGCAGTCCTGATTTGTAGACCTGGAAGGTATACACCTTATCCCATTTATTAAGTGGCAGTTACCCCTACCACATCACATACTACCAGTAAATTTACAATAAAAAATTAATTAAGTAGCGTTGTTTGCATTCTTCCTTGTTCAAACATAATCCAGTGGGAATAATGTAATCCAAATGGTGAAGATAAATAATACTGTTGAATTGACTGACCACTCCCAAGGAGCACACAATGTAAACTGCTCCTCTGGTGAGCCCTGACAGTTATTAGCAAGACAGCCAATCAGGAGCAGTCCCTGACACTGTTCAGATAATGAGATGGAATCACTTACGTGTGTGTGTGTGTGTGTGTGTGTGTATATATTATTATTTTTTTCTCTTGTGGGCCAACACTTGTACTGCACACTTTTTGCACTAGTGCAAGTTTGCAGTCCTGCCACATGCTTGTTTGCACCTGTAAAACAGTCCGGGGTGGCTGTTACCCCTGTTCACTGAGTACTAGTGTATCAGGATAGGCCCAGTGCTTTGAACCAGTACTGTTTAGTTGCCTGATAGTTTTTTTGGGGTGGCTCCAACACTGGATACGATGCAGGGTAGCATACTGCATGTAGAAAATGGAAGGGGTAAAACCGGATGGTTTGAATAAAGTTTTACCATGCAGTTTGACTAGAACCGCTGCAGTTTAGGGGTTTGCTAACAGCTAAACATTAGAATGTGGTTTATTTTTTCAGGCTCTAAAATGCAAGATAGTAAATGTCAAAGTGGTAAATGTTTGTCTACAATTTGCTACAGCTATATAGCTAATGTGCATTTCTTACCGCTATACCAGCTGACTCCTGTTCTTCACTACAATTGCCACTTCTCTCACTCAATATTTTTCTAATGGAAATTGTTGTGCAAAATTAAAATTTAATGTGCATTTAAAAATGTTTCATAATGTAAAAAGTATTTAGTTTTATATAAACCTTTGATGTTATTTGTAATCTTCATATAAAGAAACACTTTTTTTTATTTTACTAATCTGTGAATAGATTTTATAAAATGTTCTCTTTTTTTAATATTTTTAGTCTAGTATCCTTTTACGACATTTTATAGTATACTAGCTGAAGTACCCGGCCTTGCACGAGTTTAAATCTTCAAGTTATTACGTTTTATTATGAGATGTTGTCCAAATCCATCCAGTGGAAGGCTTGAGCAGGCTCCCTGGGTCAAAGTTGTGCCCGGTGCACTCTGCAGTAAGGTCCGAGTGGGACCCCAACCACTCCATTAGACATCCCAGACCAATTACCCACCCCTCTGTGAAGTTTTCATCCAGATCCATTCAGTGAAAGGCCCAGAACAGGCTCCCTGGGTCAAAGTCCTGCCCAGCAAACACTAACGGGAGGTCTGACCAGGACCCTAACCCCCCTAAAACCTGTCCAGGATCCAACTGGATGACGTCATTGGTTTCATCCCAATCTGTGCAGGTGTGTCCAAATGCATAACTGGACAGGCAGACAAACTAGCAAATAGACCAATTTTATATATAAGATGTAAAATTATCAATATCATGATGGAGTCTAAGGGGCATATTCAATTAGATACGAGTTTACCAAAAATCTTGCACCTGCAGGGTTTTCCCCTCCAGATGTAAGTTTTTTGGTATTCAGTTGGGTGCAGGATTTTGATAATTTTTTTTATTTTTTTGGAACACCTCCAGAGCAAGTCTAAATTCATATTTTAAGGAAAAATTGTCTGCATTTTTTCTGGACACCTTTGGACGCCCTCCTTAATGATTAAGCAATTGCAAGCTTCCAATTAACTTAGTCGTCCTCCTCCATCTCTTCAGCATCGCAGACAGCTTCCATGCCCTGGGCACAGGAAGGATACTACTCTAAAAACCCAGCTCCCCACTACCCCTAACCTTGCACACACTGCACTGCACTTCACTACCCCTTACTTTGCACCTGCTCCCCACATACACTACACTACCCCTAACTGCTCCTACTCCCCGCACACATCTTCAGCAGCTGTCTACAGGCTGACCTAGCTGAGTGAAAAAATGTTTTCCCTCTTGTAGGATTTTGGCAGCAAAAAGTCCTGCAACCAGTTTTTTTAAATTGTCCCAGAATCCCCACGGGAAATTTTGAAAAAATAAAGGGGGAATAGCCTTTAGACTTTTTTTTTTTTTTTTTTTTTTTTCTTCAAATGCATCAAATGACTTATTTGTGTATTTTTTGGGGGGTTTTTTTAGCAATTTTTTTTTTTTTTTTTTTTAAATACAAACTAATAAAACAATGCAAAAGAGAAAAAAATATATAGATTTCTTTTTTTTTCTTACTAATTTTAGGTCAATTGAAAAAAAAAAAAAAACCAATAATTTTTCATTTAAATAAACATTCATTAAGTTTGGGGTGCAAAAATTTACGAAAATTTTTAATTTGTGATAATTTGAGGCCATTATTTGTTTTAACAACCAATAATATGTAATGATTGCACCTATTGGGCTACCTGGAAACTTCCAATTGTCTAATTAGTCACTATTGGAAACGTCCAAGGGGTTTTGAATTGTTTTAGACCTACTCTGGGGCCGTCAGAAAATAGCTGCAGCAATCCATATAGAAATTACTGCGACTGATTTTCTACATGGAATTTGAATAGGAAAAACCTCAATGCTGCTTGGAAAACCTCATGCCGCTGGGTTTTTCAAGATTTTGCCCTACAGTTGGTTATGGCATGCTAGTTTTTTCAGTTTCCAAGTTTTATATTATTATTCCAAGAAGTGAGATCTTTGGAAAGCAAACAAAAACAAATAACTTTTCGTTATTCCGGACCAAAATATCCGGTTTCATAATTTTTTAAGCCCTTTTCCAGACATCAGTACTTCATAAAATCCTATAGTAGTGAGTTGTTATATAGTGGCTATGGATCTAGTTTGTCCCTTGGATTCTTTAAGCCAGTAAATCAGGGGTGGGTAACGGGGAACTTGTTTTCTGCTGAGGGCCATTTTGATATATATATAACCTTATTCGTGGGTCCGGTGAAGGCCACGCCCCTCCCCGTGACGTCACACGGAGCGGGGCCACAATCGCCAGTGTTTACAGCAATGCCCAGAGCATCCTGAGGATGCTCCGGGGAGCTGGAAGGGCAGCGATGTGACTGCTTCAGGTGGCACTGCTGCATAGATAGCTGTAAAGAGCCATTCTAGGCACCCTGCTAGCCAGATGAGGCTAGCAGAAAAAAATCTCAGATGGCCAGACCAAATGACTCCACGGGCCTTATACGGCCCCCGTGCCTGAGGTTCCCCATCCCTGTACTAAAAGGAAACGGTAGTATAAGTTTTTACATTTTTCAAACCTCCCAGAAAACACTGATACCTCTCCCATTCATAGAAATCCTAAATTCCTGAATTGTTAGTAATAGTGATTTACAAAATCACCATGGAAATATCAAAACATAATCTCACTGGTTTCAGACATTAGAAATGAGTGAAGCTTTCCCTGAAAACCAGTAGATGTTTGAGATTTCCCATTCATTTCAGTCGACGCTGCATTTCAATGGTCTCCGAAAGCAATTGACTACTTGGACTTGTGGAACTACAGGTCCCATCATACCCGTTCAGCAGGGCATACCGGACCAGTTCTAAAATATTCTTTAATTGCATTACAGCTGATGCCATTGTTGGCAATGGGGCTGGATGGATGTCAATACATGCATAGCTTACAAGCGGCTAGCGTGTTAACTTTGCTTGTGATTGGTTGAGCTTTTCCCATTCACTTCAATGGAATATGCATTTTATTGGACTTGCGACATCCATTAAAATGCATTGCCTATTTAAGGGAGTAGGAAAAGTGGTGATTTTGCCTCCTACTCCTTTTAAAGAAAGTTTTTTGTTTTTTTTAATTGGATTGGAAATTTTAGGAAATCATTTATTTGTGGAGATGCGTGTTTTTAATTTCTGAACATGGGGCAGATTCAGCATTGCACGTATGTGCAATGCTGATCGCAGTTTCCTGATTATCGGGAGTCTGTGCCTGCTCAGGACTCGTTCTGCAAATGCCTCTTCAGGACTCGTTCTGCAAATGCAGAACGGTTCCTGTGTGACTGCACGCAGCTCCTTCTATGCCTCTGCATGATTGAAAGGAAGAGGCCTTTAAGGGCGGTGTGGGGGCGGGGACAGCATGCACTCCCGTAAACTGGGTCCTGTCTGCCCCGTTTTCTGGGAGTGGCAAGGCCAGGGGCTGTGTCCACGGACGCAGTTTCCTGACCTCGCAAGTCTGCCAGCCTGGGTAAGCTGAAGCTTGCTGGCGGCCCGGCGCTATTCACCATCTCGACCATCGGTCGCAGTGCTGGGATCACAAATGCAGCAGGGGGTGTCATACACCTCCTGCTGCATTTGCATATTAGCAAAGACAGAATTGCACAGCTGCCTGCGTGTATACATCATATCTATAGCCTGCGTGCAGCTTTGCAGTTCCGTACTAACCGTAATTGGCCCCATAATCCGTACCCATAGTGCACTCTTTTATAATGCACTGTGGTCTGTGTTTTGTTATCCCTTCAGTTTGAAACCTTGTTATGCTAATATTTAGTTAACCGCATTTTGGGAGAAGATACCTTACAGTTATCCAAACCCTGTCAGTGTTTTTCTGTAGGTATGAATGTGTTGGCAATGACATTTTTGAAAATCGTCTCAAATCTACATAATTTGTCAATTCACCTGCACGTTTTATTGATTCTTTTTTGCCTACAGTTTTACAAGTTGTGTAAAACTTAGTACCTGAAATATAACAAAGTTTTTTTTTATTTTATTTTAAATTTTTTTCAAATACTCCATGTGACTTCTTTCTACCTTTTTTAAGTTCCAAATTTTAATTATGCGCTTGGCATATAGCATAATATGGATTAGAAAAGCTTTTTTTTATTTTCTCATCAATTCCACTTTTTAAATCACGAAGGCTGGTTATTCACCATCGTATAAGGAAATGTTAGTGACAACACATGTTAAAAACAATTATGTTCACTACATCCTAGTCACCATTCCGTCTATGACTGATCATAAAGAAGGTTATACAAATCTCTTTGGAAGTTTTTTATTATTTTTTTTTTATTATTTTAGACAAAGGCATATGTATGTTTAATGCGTCACTGGAATGCTCTAGCGTTTCCTGTAGTAGTCCTGTTCCAGATTTGGGGGTAATTATTAAACAAAATCCCCTTATAAAGCATCAAGAGGGAAATGTGTTATTGTAAAGGTGTACTGTACTTCATGTCTGCAGATCCTTTGAATGTGTACTTTGTTTTGTTTCAGAAGAGAAATTTGCACATGCGGTATGCTTCTTGCTCATAGACCTGTATCTTCTAACATACCAAACTGAGAAGGCCTTGCATCTTCTGGTGGTACTGGAAAAAATGATCTTGCAAGGCAGCAACAATAATAAAAATGGTAAAAATAGTGAGGTATGTTGTTGAGCATTAATTCAGTACATAGACCTGCAGTAGGGTTTTACATGTAAATGTTTAGTGTACAGGAAAACTAAAAAGTTAGTAATTGCACTTGTATAGATATGTTGTATATTAAAACTTGATTGTCCTTATAATAGTTTTTAAATGAACATGTGTAAATTATTTAGCTTTATATGTAAGTGTAGCTTTATGCATGTGTCCATTTCTTCTTACTGAGCTGGTTATATGTTTTATTGCAAATTAGTTGATAGTTTGGGGGCGATTCAATTCAACGCGATGTTGAATAGGCGTGGAGGGGAGCTCCCGAAGCTATTCAATACACTGCGCTGTTTGAGCGCGCTAAGGATTTTTTTCTCACACCCCCCTGGGGATGCGAGAAGAAATCCGACCAAAGTGTTTTTTTGCATAGTGTGGCGCTAACAGCCGCGAGCCCGGCACTTTGGTCAGAGAATGCCGGTTAACGCGCCTTAACACCCTTGTTAAGGCGCGATAATCGTCATTCTCCGACCACACAGCGCACTGAATTGAATAGCTCCAGGAGCTCGCTCCCAGCGCTATTCAATTTGGGTTGAATTTAATCGCCCCCTTTGTTTACAGGTTTTGTTGAGATTACTAGTAAAATATTTTATATTAAAGGAATAAATGATGGAGATTGTCAAATTGCTCATAGGGAGTTGTCATAGGTCATTGACAATTAACCATAAGCCATAGACTTTCAATAAACCATATACAGTAGATCACATTTGAGAACACTATTGGGTGGAATTCAGTTATACTCAGGGTTTACCGCATGAAGGAAAGCTCTGGGTTTCACACCCAGATCTATTCAATCAATCAGCATTTCCTTCTTCAGTGTCCATAGGGCTCCACAGGGAGACAATGGGGTGTTGGTTCCCCCTATACCCCGCCAACAGCCTGAGGGCAACTCCATTTCGTTGGTGTCCAGCAGGAACTGGGTCACCATTTTAACAGCGGGGCTGCTTCAAGCAACCCCAGATTATTTTTATGATTTATTTTTTTATTTCTAGTGTTTTTTTAAACTGAGCAGGGGCAAGAGACTGTCCCTTGGATGTCTGCGCTAATGCTCCATCACCCCTCCGCGGCGCCGTGACCTGACACCAACCCCGGCTAGGTACTCCCGACGGGGCTCTTGTACACTAGCTAGCAAGCTCCCTCAGACTGCAGCCTGGAATCCATGGGACAGGTAAGGCGGACCCCTGCTTGCAGGGTCCCACGTCTTTCCGCAGTCTAGCCTCCGTTCTCAGGGGATGGACCGGAGGCGCTGATATGGACACTGGTACGTCCACGACTCCACTAGACCACCGGGGGAATTAATATACTGGTGCAGAGGCATATTTAGAGGCCAGGGGACCAGGTGGTTAACATCAGCACGAGGAGAAGGCGCTCTCCCTTCAGCCCCTTCCCCAGCTCAGGGCGCCATTCCACTGCAGTCTAGCCGTTCCCTGAGCTTCTCCTACTTCACCCTCTGCCTCCTCAGAGACGCGCGGCAGCTATTTTCTGCTTCACAGGTCTTCGGGAACGCTGGGTCCTCCCTGTATACCTCTCCCACGGGCCAGGTTATACAGTGCTATATCCGACAAGCTGCTGCAATTTGTGTTGTTGATTGATTGTAGTGCCAATTGCAGATATATATAGTGTTTTCTTCTGCGTTTGTTTGTGACTTGTACTAGCGCTGATCTCTACTTTCTATACTCTGTTTATACCTTTCCCTTTATTCTAATTTACCTACACATACTTTACATTGTACATCACATCTCTTATATATTTGTGAGGGCTGTCATATACTATATAACGCGGTTGCACACTACACTGTGCCATATTACACATACTGCAGGGTGTTCATTGCACTGTATCATACTGTGTGTTTTACTATTCTTGTGGCTATGTCTTGCAGAGGAAAGAATAACAAGCAGCCTGATGCTGCTCCTCCTACTCTGGTGTCTTGTAAGTTCTGCTCAGCGGGCTTAGCCCCAGAGGACCTCATTCAGGATGGTCTTTGTACAAATTGTTGCACAGACTCAGGTCCCTCAGCCCCGGTGTCTCCTCCTCGGGACACACCCTGGGCTGCCTTTTCTAAGGTACTGACAAAGATTGGGGACCACTTGGCAGTCCCTGTGGTAGCCCCACCTGTGGGATGGCCACAGCAGGTACTCCCTGCAAGTCCTTTGCCTCCCCCATGGGTAGGCGTACTCTCTACCTCAGGACAGACTTTGGCTAATACTTCTACAGTTTTTCGGCAAATGCTGCAAAAGGAAAAGCCTTTACCTAGTAAAAGTGCTGCGTTATCTTCCCAGTCCACCCAGTTATCTGACTGAGATATCATCTAGGGAGGCAGAAGACTAAGACCTCTCTGACTCCATCTCAGGAGACAAGGCGCCACCCTCTAAATTAAATATACCTGCTCTTGTGAGAGAAGTAAATTCTATTTTACAAATAGAGGAGGAAGAACCCGCTCCTAAGAAAAAAAACAAAAAACAACAACCCTTTTTTTTAAACGACAAAAGGTAGTTTTACCAGAGATTCCCTCACTCTGACCAGCTATCTGATCACATGAGTGAAGCATGTAATATGACTGGTAAAAGGTTTAATTTCCAAAATGTGTAAGTTCCTTTTACCCTCTTCCAGCTACTGATTGCACTACATGGGAAGTTCCCCCAGCAGTGGATTTTCATGTAACACGTCTGGTTAAGAATGCCACTTTACCCATCCATACTGCATCCTCCTTGACTGAGACTACAGATAGGCGTATAGAAGGTTGTCACAAATCCATATACTCTTACAGGAGCTATTACTCGTCCTGATAGGGCTACGGCCTGGGTGGCAAAAGCCATTGAGAGTTCGGCAGAGTCCCTAGAAGAGACATTCCCCCTTGATGCTTCAAGGGAACAACTATCCTACATATCTCACATTAGAGATGTAGCCTCCTACTTGGGAGAAGCAGCTATGGATACGGCTCTCTCGGCCTCCAGGATATCTGCCACTTCGGAAGTGGCTCACCATATTGTTTGGCTCCATTCCTGGAAAGCAGACTCTGGTTCAAAAAGGGCTCTGGAGTCTTTTCCTTATTCTGGAGATATTCTATTTGGTCCAGACTTAGATAAAATTTTGACTACTTTGGCAGCTTCCAAGATGGCGTTCCTGCCTTCTACACTATAATACAAAGCCTCGGACGTCATCCTTTCACCCTCAAGGAAAAGCTAAGGGTCAGTCCTTTCCATGGCAGCAGGCATCAGCCAAGGCCTTTAAACCTAGGGCCAAAGAAGCCTGGGCTACTAGACGTCCACCTGCTAAGTTTGATGACTAGCCTACAGCCTGACAGGGTTGGCCTCTCCACACATCACACCACATCAGACGCCTAGGTAAGAGAAGTGGTCTCCCACGGATATGCTCTATCCTTCCTAAGGCGACCTCAGCAGTTCTTTTGCACAGGACCTCCATCGGACTCGTGCAAGGCCCTGCTGCTCCAAAAAGCCATTCATTCCTTACTGAATTCAGCAGTGATAATTCCGGTCCCCTCCTCACAACAAGGCAAGGGCTATTATTCCACCCTTTTTCTGGTACAGAAGCCCAACGGGTCTCATCGGCCTATCCTCAACCTCAAATCTCTGAACAAGTTTATCAGGATACCCAGGTTTCGTATGGAAACCCTCTGCTCTATTATCCTGGCTATGGAGCTTGGGGATTTTATTGTGTCTCTTGACATTCATGACGCTTACCTACAGCATACCTATAGCACCTTCTTCTCAACAATATCTCCGGTTTGCTATCTTACAGCAGCATTACCAATTTCAGGCCCTACCGTTTGGCCTCTCAATGGCCCCTCGGGTCTTTACCAAAATCATGGCAGTTATGGCGGCCTCCCTTCGTCGTCAAGGGATCAGACTACTCCCGTACTTAGATGACCTCTTGCTGTTACCCAGCTCCCCAGAGATTCTTCACCATCTGCAGGTAGCATTTGCCTTCCTACAAACGCACGGGTGGCTGACCAACTGGAAAAAGTCTTCCCTGACACCTTCTCAAAGAATGGTACATTTAGGAGCCCTCTTGTTAGAAAGGTTCTCTGTACCAGAGATTACAACAGGCTAAATCTTCTTAATACAACACCGAGTGGGCAGACTGCTCCGCAGTCGCCGAGTGTCAATTCACGCTGCAATGCAGACATTTGGATCAATGGTGTGCACCTTCGACATGGTGGAGTTCGCTCAGTTTCACTCCAGGCCCCTACAACACCTGATCCTCTCCAGGTGGAATGGCCTACCCCATCTACTCTGATCCCAGATGATGGGCCTCCCCACGGAGATTCGCCTGTCCCTAGCCTGGTGGCTACAGACATTCCATTTAGACAAAGGTTGCCCCTTTTGGATCCCAGATCGGGCTCTCCTCACCACGGATGCAAGGCTTGAGGGTGAGGCGCAGTGACCGGCCAGCAGTCCTTCTAGGGCCGCTGGACCCCAGTCGAGGCAAAGTTTACCAATCAATGTCTTGGAACTTTGAGCCAACTACAGAGCTCTCACTCTGGTTCAGGATGTTCTTCAGGGCAGGCCAGTACAAGTACAGTCTGACAATGCCACGGCAGAGGCCTACCTCAATCACCAAGGAGGCACTCTGAGTTGGGCAGCAATTGCAGAAGTATCCCACACTTTCACATGGACCGAACGACATCTCCCAGCCATCTCTGCAGTATTCATCCCAGGAGTTCTCAATAGAGAAGCAGATTTCCTCATCAGTCACGATGTGCATGCAGGAGAGTGGTCTCTACATCCAGAAGTCCTTCAGCTCCTGGTGGACAAATGGGGTCTGCGGATGTGGATCTCTATGGTCTCAAAACACAACAACAACTTCCAGTATATGGAGCCAGGACAAGGGACCCCGACGAAGCTTTCGTGGTCGCATTGTCAGTGAAACGGACCTTCCATTTGGCATACCTCTTTCCCCCAATATCCCTGCTTCCTCGAGTTCTTCAGAAGTTCAAGCAGGAATGGGGCACAGTCCTGTTGATCGCTCCAGCTTGGCCCAGACGCCATTGGTACTCCGATCTTCTTCAGAGTCTCTCCATAGACGTTCCTCTTCACCTTCCTCCATGGGTAGACCTGTTGTCTCAGGGTCCATGTCTACATCCGGACCATTGAGACATCCCTCCTAACGGCTAAGAGATTTTCCAGCTCTGTGGTCCAGACCATGCTCAGGGCCCGTAAACCGGCCTCTGTCAGGATTTATCACAGAATATGGCATACATATTTCCAATGGTGTGTTTCAAGAAACTATAACCCCCATGTTTTTAATGTGTCTAGAATTCTTGCCTTTCTTCAGGCTGGATTGGATCTAGGCCTCCGTCTAGCATCTATGAATGCACAGGTCTCTGCATTATCCATCTGGTTTCACTGCAGACTGGCTCCTCTACCAGATGTTCACACCTTCCTGCAAGGTGTTCTCCGTATACAGCATCCCTATGTCCCTCCTGTGGCTCCATGGGATTTGGCAGTAATGCTCCAAGTATATCAAGAACCTCCATTTAAACCCCTGGAATCAGTGGATGTCAAGTGGCTCACTGCGAAATCTGTTTCTTCTGGCTATCGCACCTGCCCGTAGGGTATATAGGGGCGTTTTCCTGTCGCTCCCCCTTTTAATCTTTCGTAGGGACAGGGCAGTTCTCGGAATACACCGTGGCTTCCATCCCAAGGTGTTCTCTCGTTTCCACCTAAATGAGGAAATTGTGGTTTCGGCCTTTCAATCACCAGACCTCTCAGCAGGTGAGGCCTCTTTGGATGTGGTCCGTGCTCAAAAGATCTACGTGGACCGTACTACTTCCATCAGGAAATCGGACTCCCTCTTCGTCCTATATGGATTCCACAAGAAGGGATGGCCAGATGGATTTGCATGACTATCTCACAGGCTTACACGAAGTCTGGCCTTCCTGTGCCAACTCCAGTATATGCTCATTCTACTCGCTCTATGGGTTTCTCGTGGGCAGCCTGGCAAGGCACCTCAGCTGAACAGCTATGCAGGGTGGCCACCTGGTTGTCTGTCCACACCTTTCTTAGGTTTTATGCCTTTGATACATTTGCCTCTCAGGATGCTTCCTTTGGGCGTAGGGTTCTCCTATCGGCTCAGGAGCATTCCCGCCCTCGAACAACTGCTTTGGGACATCCCCATTGTCTCCCTGTGGAGCCCTATGGACCCTGAAGAAGAAAAGGAGTGTTATGGTAAAACTTACATTTGTTAACTCTCTCTTCGAAGTCCATAGGGTCCACAGGGCACCCTCCCTGACGCTCCTAGCTTCTATGGGTTTATTCTCTTGGTCATTTGTTTTCTTCTCTGTGTGAGCGTTTGATTCTTCAGTGTGCCAGTTTTCCTTCTCTCTTCTGCCTTTGGCTCGTTAACAAAACTAAAGCGCCCTCAGTCCGTGGGCGGGGTATAGGGGGGAAGGACCGGAGCTTCCTGGGATTGAAAAGCTTTGTTGTTGGTGTCCGGTCCTCCAAGGTCTCACCTACACCCAATTGTCTCATTGTGGACCCTATGGACTTCGGAGAAAGAGAGTTAACAAAGGTAAGTTACCATAACTCTCCTTTTCGCTAACCCATAGAGTCCATGCAAAGTACAGGAATCTATGGGTTTCCCTGCACATTCAAATGCAGAGCCTGAATTTGAATGCAGATTTTTCCTTCCAGCTCCTTAGCCTGCAAGGATAAATCCACCCTCTGGGACATAGCCATACTTGCCAACTCTCCCTGATTGTCAGGGAGACACCATGAAATAGTAGCAATTTCCCTGATTGCACCTTGCCCCCATTATGAAGCTGTTATATAAAAAACAGATATATGCATTCAAATGGGGTAATTAGTATGATTTCCTTGCATTGGTTATAAGGCACAATGACCCCTATGACTACATGCATTTTTGGAAAAGTGTCAGTGTTTTCATCAATAAGTAGATCTTAGTAACTGCTTTGGGGCTCATTTACATTTGGATGTAAGTCAGTTTTATGACACGCCTCTCAGATGTAGCAGTACAGTCCACTTTACCGCCGTGCTCATAGGTGTTGCTATCACAATCTCCATGAAATGCCCTACACATAATTGTATTCCTCCTATAAATTATTTTATTCCCTGTTAGTATATACTACAGATAAATGCAAATATTTCCAGTCAGCAAAGCACAGTTCTAAGTCAATATTTGAGAAATGTTAACCTGTTAATTGATGTTTAAATGTGTGTTTACACATAATATGTATACATGTGTGTATAACACTTGGATTGCCCTGCATCTCACACCACTTTTCCTATTTGCAGACAAACACTAACAGCAACAACAAAGAAGCCTCTAACCTGAAGGCAGAGGGAGGAGCTCAGCTAGAAGCTGCAAAGTCAAAAATTCATCAGGTACGAACTGTTTAAAAAGCTATGTCTATAATTTTGTGCTTAAACTTCAGTGTGTAAACATGTACATTGTCCTTTACAGTACATGAATGTGAATAATACAGAATTAAAGGAAATTGCCACACTTCAGAAATCCTAACACACAATCCCATGCTCAGGCCACCCTGCTGACGCTCCCCTCCAGGAGCTTGCTGCTGGATCATGATTCATTTCTGGTTTTGCACTGTTTTTGCTCTTTCAGAATAGTTTTTTGATCTGCGGTACTTATTGAATGCACACTCGTATTGACATACTTAAAATGCTTTGCTTTCCACACATTTGGTCGCCTGGCAGAGTGCAGTTATAGAACGCCCAAATAATCATGCTTTTGTTATCTTCCATTTAACATGGCGATTTGTTCTAGTGGTTATTGCAGTGCCTAGTGTATTATTTGAGCGACCATAGCAAAAGCAGACTTGCAGTTGATGGAAAATAAAGACAAGGCCATTGCTGTTACCTTATATTGTGTGCAGCCATTGTTCAGCTGCACTAATTGGGCTTCATAAGTTGCAGTCATTCAGCCTGAGGGTAAAACATTCAGTCTTTATTATTTAGCCCCTCGCACGGCTGATCTATGGGCAGCTTTAATAAAATATAAAGTTAGCCATGTTGAACATATACACTGTTTCAGCATGGCATCAAACTGTTGTGGCTTCTGACTTTTTTTTATTTTTTATTTTGCATCTGCTGCTTCATTTGTAAAAATTTGTAGATCACTTTATTCCAATGTGTTGACACAAAGGGTTTCCCATTATTGGATCACATGGTCCAATGGAAGTGGATTTCTGTACATAGTATTAAATCCAACAGTGGTTGGAAATGACTGAGTGCTGACCAGTTTTTCACTTTTGGAACTTGATTTTTTTTTTTTTCCTGGTCTTCCTATGTTCTATTTTCTTTACAGTATAAAGTTAGGGCCTACATTCAAATGAAATCTCTGAAAGCATGCAAGAGAGAGATCAAGTCTGTTATGAACACATCTGGAAATGTAAGTTTTGTGTATTTATATATAATTAAATGTTATTTTTATGTATAGAATTCAGAATTTGTTAGTCTGTCTGACCTCGGAGACCGAGAACAGGACAGGAAGTCAGCAATTGCTATTTTTGTTGGAAATTAAACTGATTCTTCGAACAGTTTGTAAATACTGCATAATGTAGGGCTGCAGTGAAGAGCAGATTGCCAATACAACCACACAGCAGTCTAAATGTAACTGTTTTCTACGGTATATGTTCAGAATGTCAACATGGGGCAGTTTTGGGACGCGATACTTACAGCAGTCCAACTTTGTTCTTTTTACTGTACACCCGAACAGGGGTACGAGGTAAAAGGGACAGTGTTATGGTTGTGATCTGCTTTACGAGCATTCCCTTACTGTACATTGCTAGCACCAATTTAATTGATTTAAATCCACAACTGTCTCCTACTGTTGCCTCACATCCCAGAGTCTCTCGAGATGAGCGGAATCACAGCAACATTAGAGTTCAGCTTTTACCTCACCATAATGCACTGCATTTCTAAACCCACATTTTACAGAGTTTATAGTCATTGAATAGAGTTGGGGCAATGGTGAAATCATTCTGTTGGCTGGTTGCATTACTGTAATGACCATTTGAGGCCTCAATCACCTTTCAAAATGTGCAAGAGTTTGTGGCCAAAAGCAGAATGAGGTAAGTATCCAGCAGAAAGGTTCTGAACATCTTGTTCATCTCTAGTCCCAGTGCATGGATAAGGCGCCACCTAATGTATACAAAAGTTAATGCTTCCCTTGCATGTAATGTTTTGCCTTCCAAAATCTGTATTCGTTTGACCTACACAAAGTGTCAAAGCTAGTGCTTTAAAATAGCATTAATAAATCTACAGTTACAGCAAAGACATGTTTGAAGTACCTTATACAAAAGCAATCCCTTTCTGTGAATCTAGCACTGTAAGAACTAGTGAAAACATGCAGCTCAATAATACAAAATTTTAACACTTTCATTTTTTAAATCTTACTGGACTTTAATTGATTGACAGTGTTTCCATTTATTGTACATTGCATTGAGTTCGTATTTTCCCACTGTTAAGGTATTTATTGTTTTTACAGTCAGCCCCCTCACTATTTTTGAAGAGTAATTTTGAGTACCTTCGAGGAAATTATCGGAAAGCTGTGAAACTATTGAACTCTTCAAATATCTCAGAGCATCCAGGATTCATGAAAACAGGTAAATAGTGTGTATAACTTTCACTGGCTCCCATGTTGTACTCACATCGGTAACTAAAACTTAAGGTACTAATCGATAATTAAATAGCTTGAAAGCTACTTTTTTTTTCTCTTCTAGATAGAAAGGGGCTTATCTAATTGGGTACGAGTTCTGTGAAGTAGCACGATGCCGGCTGCAGATTTAAATAATAACGTACTAGACAAAACCAACTTGGTTTTGCCTTTTGAATTATTGATGCTTTAAATCTTCAGCTGAGATTGACAGAATTACACTGCTTCACCACCTTGGATGCTATAAAAGGATGTACTGCAGTTTATTTGAATGAAGGTGCTATGTATAAAGTGATTTATATTGGGTCTCCAAATCGTTTTAGTGCAGCTAGACAGGATCAAGTAATACCACTCTTTAGTTTCTCTAGTAAGGCCCAGTACCATTTCCCAATGGAACTTAAATGGGAGTTTATTTAATTCATATTGGCTATCTACAGATTGCTGGTAGGGAGTAGGCTGAGTGTAAATGGCTTTAATATAAGTTGTTCAAGCATTGCTGAGCACTTACCTATGTAGTAAGGTCTATAGTCAAATGTACCAATTGTCCTTGAGGGTAATCTCCTTTCTGTTCAGTTTTTCTTAATGGTGTGCTGAAATTTACTTTTTTTGGATGGATATTGTCTATTAGAACGTTCTTCTGATGTATGGTTATAGCTCTTTTATGATGTAAGTCTATAGTAGTTATTTTTTTGGCTGTGTTTATAACTGTATTGCAATTTTCTTCTATCTGACACTACGAACTATATAAGTCATGCTGTCTACTTACACAGCTTTGATAAATGCCTTATTTATATGAAGCCTAATCTTCCTAGGTATCTATAGGTCAAATCGTAATATGTAGCTAATTTATCCATGAGTGTGTATGAGAAGATCTCATTATTCTTGGTCTTAAACAATGCAAATTAACTCTAGTCTAACTCTGTTTGCCAATATTGTAAATCTCTTAAACTGGATATACACTATTCGCTATATCTTGCTATATTGGTATATCTTGCAAACTGCAGCCTGGAAACATCCAGATAGGAAGTTTCTTTTGACCAATCTGCACGACCATTGTATAGTGTGTACCCCCAATCCGTAGTTGTCATCGGTCATTCATTGCAAAGTCCTGTTGGATGCTCTGTATGTCCAATGAGATAATCCAAGGACGATGTAATGTGACATGATGCATGTAACGATATATTGCGTGGTCAATGCATGTGTACGGCAGTGCGATATATCCTTACATTGCATCGCCAAGTCGCTGGGTCGCACTGTCATTCAGGTGCATTTATCCTCTTAAATGCACATGGATAATAAGTGGAAATAGAAGTTTGATATGTTGCTGAGTGTGGTAGATTCTTTGTTCTGCACTTGTTGCAATCCATTCATTGTACCACCCACCGCAAGGTATGAAATGTCTGCCTCCATTTGTTTTTCTAGATTTATATTAGATTATCTCTGAGAGACAATCCTCCCAATAAGAGGTAACTTCTAGGAAAATCACTATACAAGTAAAAAAAATTAAACGCACAAAGGATACTACCTTATAGGACAACTGGTGCACAGCACTATGTTTTACTGCACAAATGTGAGTGCTCAGCATTGTCTAAGAAGAAATATCTACTTACCTATTCCAAATGGTGGCAACTAAATCTTCAAGACCTCATGCGAAACACCAGCACAGGCCTTTATACACACAACTATTTCTAGAAGTCGTGTTATTAATGTGGCTGTTGGAAGCAATTTATTTTTTTTTTGAATTGAAGGTGTTTGTCAGACTCTCATTGGCTGCTGCGCCCACTGCCTGAGCTGGGCTGGAGCTCACTCATAAGCTCCATCTTACAGCTCCCGCAGTGGGTAATGGGAGAGACGTCATGACGTCTCACCCATAAAGCAGAGCGGGACGGCCCGTGGGATGGACAGAGGAGCGGATGGCTGCGGCGGGAGCAGAATCTGGAGCGGGGATTCAGGTAAGTGTGTTTTTATTTAATATTTTTTTAATACGCGTCTCTCTACTGGGGGTGGACTACTACTGGGGTTCACTACAAGGGGGGGAGGGGGCTACTACTAGGGGCACTACAAGCGGAGGGGACTACTACTAGGGGCACTGCATAGGGGGAGGACTGCTACTTTGGACACTACATGGGGGGACTACTACTAGGGGCACTACAAGGGGGGGCGACTACTACTAGGGGCACTGTATGGGGGGGCTACCACTGGGGGCACTGCATCCAGGGACCACTACTGGTGGCTCTATAAAGGGCAATACTTGGGGGTACTGCATAGGGTAGGACTACAACTTGGGCCACTAATTAAAGGGCACTGCATAAGGGGTACCACTATTGGGGGCACTGCATGGGGGGGGACTGCTACTGGGGGCACTATATAAGGGGGTACCACTACTGGGGCCACTATATAAGGGGCTCACTACTGGAGGCACAATGGGTGGGTAGGGGCCTCAGTGCATTGCTTTGCCCAGGGGCCACACTGCTAAGACGGCCCTGCCTGTGCCCCCTATGGAGTTGAAGAAAAGGATTTAACAAGGTACCATAAATCCTCCTTTTGTGTTTAAAAGTAAACTGTCAAACACTGCAGAAATGAAAATGAGTTATACAGATCCTGTCTACATTGGTGTCATGCCCTACCTTTCCCCAAACATTTGTAAGTGTTATTCACACAAACTAGAGATGATGGGTTTGGTTCTACTCTGTTACGTTCGGACCTGTAAAACGGCGTCGTATTGGCTATCTGGCTCTCACGTGTTTTGGATAGCCATTGGGATCAATCTGAACTTGCACTAATTTGGCGAAAATAATCGAGGAGAACCGAACTGCTGATCTCTAATACAGAAAGTTAGCTGTGCTATATACAGATTTCTATGTAATACAAGAAGGTATATAAAAAAAATGCTAATTTGTTCCTATGACTAGTTTTAAAACCTAAATCTCTTTGTGGCATGGCCAAACACATAGCGACACTGCAGCTTGATATTGTATTTATTTTTTACATTTATTTAAGCGGTAAGTGGAAGGCTGTTGGTTTTAATAAGTTGCTGGTTGTGTTCTTTTCTTTTTGTATGACTTTCATGAACACGTTTACATTCTCTGTACAGTGTCAAACGCACACATCATGTTTTAGACATTGTTTTACGTAAGCTTCACTATATGATTAATGGGAGTGATTTGACTTGAACTTATACGTACCTATGAAGATTAGGCTTGATTTAGATTAGACATTTATCTACGCTGTGTAAGTGGACAGCATGACCTATATAGCGTGCATCTCGTATGAAGTGACAGGTGCACTTAGTGTAGAAAGCATATTATACAGTACTGTGTTGGAAGACTCTGATGATATGTACTTTGCGTGTAACCATTGCCTCACTCAGCTTTTGTGGCTGATCCAATAATCTTGTGCATGTAGAATATGAAATCGCTGGGAGCCAGGTGCTCATGAATATTGGTCATGTCTAATGGATATTGATCATTAAGTAAATCAGTGTTACTGGTTCCTGGGGAATTGATAGAATACATTCTCATGAGTATTTGGTTAGTTCCATCATTGCTGCCTTTTTTCTCTTTGTAGTCACTGTAGTAAAAAGAATGTGATTGCTATAAAGTTCCTTTTTAAGGCTGGACCGATATGTTGCATCTAGACGAGTAGTCACAGATGGACTTGTTGGCATTGTGTATGTATAGTGAGGATACAATTGTAACTTTCTAAGTGTTTCTAATTTTAGGTGAATGTGTACGATGTATGTTCTGGAACAATCTGGGGTGCATTCATTTTGCAATGGGAAAACACAATTTAGGTCTGTTCTACTTCAAAAAGGCTATCCAGGAAAATGACACTGCATGCGCCCAGTTATCTCCAGCTACAGACCCAGGTAAGTCCTCCACCTTTTAATCATGTTATAGATGCAATTAGATATCCAGTCGGGCAACTATTGTACACTTGCTGCCACATTTTTCATTGCAAATATGACCCAAACACAGTAACTTATATCATAGTTACCATATTCTAACGACAATTATATTAGTTATGGTACATTCTGATTGGTACTTAATCTCCCTTTCTAAGTGCATGCAGTGTGTTTTTGTCAGCTGTTTAGTACTGCATTGAGTACGGACATTTTACTTCTCTTGTCAACCGCAGTTGTTATGCTTTTCTGTGAGGTATATATGCTCGCCTACACTGTCTGACGAAATGATTTTGGGGATAAAACTCAGGACAATATAGTAGGACCAGCTAGGCTGTTTCAGTGGGGCTCCACGCCCTGCCAGATTTTGAATATCGCCCAGTCCTTATAGTGGTGCCCTGGCTGACATCGGCCGCCAGCGGCACATCGCCTTCCGCTATGCTGCTGCACTTCTCCCTTTCCATGCAGTGTCCCACGGGGGTCTGGGAGTTGTGTATGAACACTTAACCGCAGGGTGAATAGATTCCATGCGCTACGGTATCTGTTCACAGTGCGGGGAGATCTTGGAGGCAGCACAGTATCTCGGAGTGCTAGGCACGCCCCCTTGAGTTATGGACACACCCCATTTCCTGGCAGACGTGCTCCTTCGGCGTGTGCAGATGTGCCCTCTTCATGACTGGCACCCTGCCGGGTTATAAAAGCTACAGTGAACACTAGTAGTATAATATAGTGCAATAGTTTGTTCATGAAGGGTTTATTAATGCAGCAAGGCATATCTTGCATGTAAGTGACATTTACATTTGCAGTGTGTGTGTGTATATATAGATATATTGTGATGGAAATATCCATGCTACATACATATTAAAAGCCATCAATTGTTGCATTTATCAGGGAAGAAATTTTCAGGCAGACCGATGTGTACACTGTTGACCAACAAACGTTACGAGTTGCTCTATAACTGTGGTATTCAGCTTCTGCACATCGGACGACCACTGGCAGCCTTTGAATGTTTGATAGAAGCTGTTCAAGTGTATCACTCAAACCCTCGACTCTGGTTAAGACTAGCGGAGTGCTGTATAGCTGCCAATAAAGGGGTAAGTAAGTCCATTATGTCTATTACAATTCCATTTTTCTTCTAAGCTTTATTTTGGTTTGTAATTGTTTTGTCAGATCAGGATGCTATTGCTTTCAGTAGTTTATAGAGCCCTTTATCTGGACATTACCAGCTCTCCTCAAACTTCCCTCACGGTCAGCACTACTGTTCCTCAATCTTCCAAACCTGCTGTCTTGACCTCTGCCTTACCCCTCACATGCAGGCTTTATCCCAGTCCTGTTACTTTCACTATCAAAATATTGCTACAATATGTCCTTTTCTTATCCAAGATGCAGCCAAAACTCTTATCCATTTTCTAATCTCCCACCCTGACTACTGCAATCTCCTCCTATCTGACATTTCCCTCACCCATCTGTCTTCAATTTGTTATAAATGCCTTGCTAAGACTGTTCTTGTCTGTGTACATCTGCTGCACCACTCTGGAATTTCCTATACTGGCTTCACATTTCCAATAGAATCCACTTCCAATTACTCACCCTTTGCCTTCAGCACCACCACCCCACTATATGTGAAATGTCATCTCACACTTAGATCTACAATTGACTGGAGTCTTATGTTGTCTCTGATTACCACCTTTCACTTTAACCTGCCCAAACACTAAACACTTCATGGAATTGTTTGCCTCGCCTATCAGACTCTCCTTCAGCCTTCAAATCTATAGCATACCCCAGGGGTAGCCAGACTTTTGGACTTGGTGGGCTACTTATAAAGCTAAAAACCATTTTGTGATCTACCAAGCCAGAAAAAGGGGGCATGCCATGGAAAAAGGGAGCGTGCCATGGAAAAAGGGGGCGTGACCTTGCAGCAAGGGGCGTGGGGGTCTATCCTGCCAAAATCACCCATAGTATCCCCAGTTCAAATTAGGAAGGACTCCCACAGTTTTACTAGTAAACTGAAGATCAGGTGTTCGTGTTAGGCATTTTTCCCCCTTACTACTGTCTTGTTTGCGTTTAAATCACCTAGTCACCCACAGATGTAGGAAAATCTTGTACAGTGGTCCCCCTCTTGTGGTTGTTTGAGCTCTCTTCAAGCGATTGAGACCACTGCTGGTGCCAAGATGAATAGACTTCACTCTGTGAGGTGAAAGGAGGTCGTTCTTTTTGTCTGACAAATCCCAGGGACAATTTTCAGGTTTTTTACAATGATGTACACACTTAAGCCTTTATAGTGTAAGCTCTCACGAGCAGGGCCCTCTTCCCACTTGTGCTCTTCCTTTCATCACTTATACCATCATCTCCTCACTACCAACAATGGCACAATTCCTTCGGCCATACCGCTGCTGATTTGGGTCTTATGACTGCTGATGCAGCAATGATTATAAACCTTGTACATATTCTGCTATATTTTGTACTGGAAGTCTCGGGAGGTCGCATCTTATGTACTGTTTAATATTTATCGGTTTGACCTCCCTATCAGCCTGCAATCGAAAAGGTGTGTACCCAGCTTAAGATGATCTATTTATGCAGCCTGCCTGCTGGTCATCTTGTTTTGTCAAATTTTTTTTTTTAATTGGTAGTTATGCTTATCTGTAAAAACACTCCAGTAAACCAAGTATATATACTCGTGCCAGAAAAACTGAGAGCAGCCGCTCCAGTCCAAGTACATGCCACCACACCCCCGCATTAAATGGAATCTTCCCAATAGAAGTTTGGCAGATATCTATGAAATCCTTTGTTGTATAATTTGCAGTGAAGATGGCAACTTATCACGATTTAAGGGTTTTTTAACCAGGCTTGACAGGTACCAGAGAGATGGGTCACTCCATCTCCAATAGTGTTCATTCTAGGTCCGCAAGCAGACAGGGCACCGGACCTAGAGCTAGGGCACATCTGCACGACCGCGTCCGAAAAGGGGGCCTGGCCAATGAAAAGGGGGCGTGTCTTTATGACGCGTCCCCTTGTCGTCACTTTTGGGGGCGTGCCCGGCACTTACGGACATGCCGGGCAGCCCCCAAAGCACTGCGGTCACTGTGAATGGATGCCGGGCGCATGCGCCCGGCGTCCATTCACTGGCGGTTACAGCTGCTTTGCCGTTTTCCCCACCCGCGGGACTCTGTGGCCCGTGGGTGGAGGACGGAACCCGCAGGCTGTTTCAGCGGGGCGCCACATGGAGGACAGGGTGCTTCCTGCCCTTCAGAAATAGGGCAGGGCGTGGGAACACTACCCAAAATAAAATAAATTTTAGTTTTTCAAGTGCTGCAATTTCACAGATGTACTACACAACATCAGGGAAGACATGCAGTGTGTGACACTCCTGTGACCAACGAAACACTTGATGTTGGTGAACAACATCTCCCACACTTTGTAACATCCGACCAGCGTGCAACATTGCCGCAGATAACTGCAATATTTTGCAGGTCCAACTTTTTCAGACAGGTGGACAATTAGGCATGAGGAGAAAATCTCATGAGGCAATGGACCCTACATACCAACTAGGGACAGTCTAAACCGGAGGTAGCTTTGTTATGGTCTGGGGTGTTTTCAGCTGGCACGCATTAGGACGATACCTAAAACAACTGCAGACATCACTAACTTTTCCTTGCGGATCATTTGCACCTGTTCATGTCATGCATTCACTCAGACAGGAGCGGGCTCTCATAGCATCACACTGCACCACCGCTCAGGTCCATAGCCACCAGATTATGGCTGGAGGAGCATTCCTCTGAGTTTGGCATCATGAGTTGGCTCCCTCATTTGCCAGATTTGAATGCAAAATAACACACATGGGATGCAAACATTAGGAAATTTTGGACTATTATTCAGTAGGCATTTACACAGTACTTCAGAGAGCTTGAGGATTCCATGCCCCGCCGTGTTGCTGCTGTAATCTGATTGAAAGGAGGACCTACGTGTTACTAGACAGGTATCTGGTTTTCTGAGTGTAAAATAACAGACACAGGTTAAACATTTTTTTCTGATGTGACCTGCACTTTGCAGCGATTTATCTTGTGCCTTTTTCGACACCCCATGCAGGTGTGCAGGAAATAGTGAATGTTCCTTATCGCTTTAAACGAAAATGGGCGTAGCCAGATACCACTGCAACACATTGTAGATCACTGCATTTTGGCAGCTGCAAAGTCATTAGGAAAACAGATCAGACCTGCTTTAGATCATTCTATGTACGCAAAGTACATTTCGGATGTTAACAAGCCTGTATTAGGTAGGTGCAGGTATTAATTCAGTACATTTGACTTGGTTCCTGGGACTTTCCCAATATTCTTCTCCTGTCTGTCCGAGTATTCCCATGTTTGAAGTGGGTGGGTATAGAAAAACCTGTACTCAATCGTATCATTGAAGTGTTCCCAGCAGCATGAGATGTTTGCGATGTGATTTTCAAGAAGGCAGTGGCTAGTTCATTTGTGCAATTGTGTTGTTGGGACTGCGAGTGACCTGGGGGTGTCGTCATAGGAGGAGAACATTAGAAGCAGGTGGGAGGTCAGACAAAGCTTCAAGGAAAGTGATGGTGGTTTTTTTTTTTTTGTGTGTGTGTTAAATATGATTGTAACGATTTAGCTACTCAATTGTGCAACTTTTTTTTTTTTCAGCATTCACTGCATAACCTAGACTGGCCACCCTCTTTTACATACTAACATTCGTAGGTATAAACTGCAACTTTAATAAGTTCAGAATTACAAAATCTTAGGTACAGGGGGTGATAATAATCATTTTAATTTGATGGCACATTAACGCAAAATAGATACTAGATTAGCCCAACATTTATCAAAGATGTGGTTACATAATTACACCTGATTCTTATGATCCTGCCACAGTTTAATTTTGAGGTTTTAGTGTCTGTCTTAATGTACAGGTCAGGGGTAACTAGTAATGCATAGCTGTGATGTCTGTGTAATATAGTGGCTGCTTTGCTTTATAATTCTATGTACTACTACTCCTATTATGCAGTTGAATAATTGAGAGGTTTGATGAGTGTAATGTGATGGCTTTTCCTGCTATTCTACAGTCCTCCAGGAAGCTGCATATGGATAAGGTGTAGGTTTTTCTTGCCACTGCTTTAAGTTCTGTAGTCTTATTGCGGTAAAACCACCAGCGTTATGATTTCTAAAGCTGGGTACCCAGCACGATATTGCCAACGACGAGACCCGCATCGGCAAGTCCACGCTTGCCGACGTGGGAGAGGGACGGGTTCTGCTGCATTCTGCTACTTGACATCGTTCGCAACATCCCGTCAGCCCTGCAGTATGGCCGATGTTGTTAACGACCCATGGGAGCGTGCATATCGTGGATAAACACAATGTACCAGATATGTCGCTCCAATCCGCGGGATCGGACAACCTATTGTATACTGTGTATCCACTTTGACATGTACATATTTTTAAAATCTGTTTCCTTGTTATTTATAAATATTGTCATTGTGGAATATGATAAACTTTGTTTTTTTTATTGTTTTGATTTCAGACATTTGAGCAAGAAACAAAAGGTCTTCCAAGCAAGAAGGGCATAGTACAATCCATAGTTGGGCAAGGCTATCACCGTAAAATAGTCTTAGCTTCACAGTCTGTCCAGAATCTCCTGTACAAGTGAGCATTTCCTTTCATCATGTCACCGTTGTCACGTGAGCTGCTTGGGCACACACTGTTCATATTGTTCACACATCTTCCCAAGTGTAATGTATTGTCCATTAGTTTTTGAGGCAGTAAATTGTAGTCAATATTTCACATAAACGGTTGTCTTTCATTATGTGCTGGCATGGCCGTTTTGTGAAGTGACCTATTGTGTTGCCTGACCGCTAAAACATACATGTTAGCTTGACTTTTGCATTTACACATTCATGTAAAGAGTAATGCAAGTGTTCATGTATATAAAAGCAAAAATAATAATCTGCTACCACTACTTTAAGTACAAATTCTAATACAATCAGGACATATAAAAAAAAGAAGCCTCCAGAAAGGTCACATGTATGCAGACTTATATAGCAAAATGTTGCCTTCCAAGAAGTTCAAATTCTTCTTTTGAAGGGACTTTGTGCTGAAGCAGCATATTAAAAACATAACTAAAAAGGTAAAGCTACAGTATGGCCACTAGGGGGCACTGTTCCATTTAGTTACATGCTTTATATTTATTGTGATTGCAAATGGGAACATTACATCGGGAAGATGTGTAAAAGGAAGAATGAGATTATCTGTGCACAATAAACTGTTTCTTTTTTAGTTTATTTAAAAGAATGTAAGAATAGTCATTGTAAAATATAGGTTCATACTAGGTAGACAGACTACCTTGTTATTGTTGACTTTTTCTGCAGATGGCAAACTTTTAAACCCTATAGACGGGTACACATTAAACAACTCGGCAATCTTGTCGACGGTCGAGGCGATTACCCAAGATTGCTGGTACACACTAGAAGATTTAACGAAAGACTGAACGATCACTCGTTCTTTATTAATATGCACTGCACCACATGCGATATCGTGTGATTGGCTGCGCATTACGGCCAATCGCATGCTGCTGATGACACGTGGGAGCATGCAATAGTGCATGCACACTGGACGATTTGTCGTTGCAATTAGTCTAAAATTGTGAAATCGTCCATTTTATCGTCCAGTGTGTACCCAGCTTTAGTGTGTAATGCTATACAATATGTATAATATCATTTGTGTATTATATATAAACTGAAATGCCAAAAGTCATGGGCCATACCTCTGTAGAGATGTTGACCCATGCTGTCTGGATAGCTTCCCACGGCTCCCTGATATTTGTAGATGCAAGATTTTGGGTGCGAATAGACCTTCCATCACACCAATAAATGCTTTATTGGGTTCATGGGTGAAAGTGGTGGCCACACCATTCATCGGAACTCTCCAGAATTCTCCTCGAACGATTTCTGGATAACTAGGGACCAATAACACGGTGTATTGTCGTGCTGGAATATTCCATGGTTGTGGGGGTACATGAAGTCCATGAAGGGCTGCAAATGGTCATCAAGCAATGCAACGTAGCGTTCACCGGTCAAATGCGTGTTCAGGCGGACCAGCAGATCCAACTCATGCCATGTGAACACACCCCACACCATTATGGAACTACCACCAGCCTGCATGGTGCCTTGCTGACAACTGGGGTCCACGGCCTCATGGGGTCTGTGCCACACCCAAACTCTACCATCAGCCCGAAATAACTGGAACCATGACTCATTGGACCATGCCACATGTTTTCCTCCAGGGTCCAACTAGCGACGTCTCGAGCTCAGGTGGGGAGCTGTGTCCGGTGTCCTAGTGTTAACGGGCTTTCTAATGGGTCTTCTGCTCCCATATTCCATGGAAGTTAAGAACGCTGCACTGACCTGCTGGAAATCTGCGCCTGCATCGAATGTGATTTGAGCCAGTGTCGCTTGACTGTTACCAAGGACAATTCTGGGCAGATTCTGCTGATCATGATAATTAAGCACCCATGGTCGGCCACTGCGCTGTCCACGGTGGGTGGTAATGCCTTCCAGAAGGTATTCCTGGTACACACATGGCATAGTAGATCGAGGAATGTTGAATGTTCACTCAACTTTGGAATGGAATGTCCCATCCGTCGGGCACCCACTTTCGAACTCTGATAATTCACGTTGCTTTACCATGAGCAGCCTAGCTGGTGTTCAAACTGACTCACAAGATGTCAGATTGCAGCTGATGCAGGACTGGGCATTTCCAAGATGTCAGTCCAGTGCCGCCACCTACCATTACCTTTACATTGTGCTCATTCTGCTATAACTTTGGCAATATGTATGTGTGTGTGTGTGCATGTATACAAAATATAATCTGTATAATCTGCATACAAACTATAACTTTAAATTAGGGGTGAGCGGATTCGGTTCTACTCGGATCCGTTCGGATTTAAAAACCGAATCTTATTGGGTATCAGCTGTCACGAGTTTTGGATAGCCAATAAGATTCGGTTTTTAAAACCGAACGGAGCTGAGTAGAACCGAATCCGCTCACCCCTACTTTAAATGTGTATCCTATAGCAGAAAGTATTCTGAAAGCACAATATCGCCACAGTAAACTAGCTCCCCCAGATTTCAGATAATGTCCCAGCAGTAAGCAAATATTAACCAGCCAAAGTTAATCATATTCCACAATCACAATATTTATATGTAGAGCGAGAGCTATATACTGTGATCTACAGCCTTGTGATTTCAGAATACTTTTTGCTATAGGATAAACATATTTAAAGTAACATTTTATATGCAGATTTTAAATGACTTATTTTGCTTTAATTAGAAAATAGAGCCTGGCTGACACTTTAATTCATACTGCTTTTGTATAATATTATGACGTTTTTGATCCTCTCCAGTGATGGGGAATCCTCCGCAATTCCGGTTGCAAGTATGGAGTTTGCTGCAATTTGTTTAAGAAATGCATTGCTCCTTCTGCCTGAGGACCAGCAAGATGCTAATAAAGAAAATGGTGCAAAAAATTTCGGTCAGACGGGCAACACAGATTCCAGTGGGGAAAGCAGTGAGGCATGCAGGTAAATAAATAGTGTGACAAATACATCCTTTAATTGCTGAGCAGATGAGAAAACTCTTATGGGCTTGGTAAATCATATTAGATGTTGATTTGATAAATACACATTTCATGCTGGCGATCTTGCGCACATATATATATATATATATATATATATATATATATATATATATATATATATATGCTTTTATTTCTTCTTCATTGTCCATAGGGGATACCATGAGGGGTGTGTGTGTATGATTTTAGAGATCTGGGCACCAAACAGTCAAAGCTTTAGCTCTCAGGATGCAGCAGTCCTCCTCCACATTTACTCCGCCCCCAGGCACAGGCAGACAGTTTTACGTTTGGTACCGGCAGGACCGCTCGTACCTTTTAGACAGGGGAACTGCTTCAGCAGCCCCAAGCTTTATGTTTGAGTTTTTTTATTTTAATTTTTCTTCTTCAGGTTTCATAGGGTCCACAGGAACTACCTTGGGGTGTGTGGTTGGAGTGATCCTGGCACCAAACAGTCAAAAAGCTTTCAGCTCCTAGAATGCCCCGGTCCTCCTCCACATATACCCCAGCCACAGGCATTCAGTTTTTCGTGTGGCAGGACGCAGACGCATCTTTATAACAGGGACTGCTCAGGCAGTCCCAAGCTTTCATTTTATGTTTTATTTTTATTTCAATTTTATAGAGTTAGTAGTGCTGAGCGTCTTAAGACTCATGCACGGCGACTCAGTTTACCTCCACCGGTGCCGCAACACCAGTAACGTCTCTGGTAATTTCGGCTGGTCACAGCAGAGCTTGCTAGCGGCGACGCTGGGGGCCCGGACTGCAACCAGACGCACGGAGAGGTCAGGTAAGGAGAGTCCTCACGTATGGGAAATTGCCAACTGCAATCCTTGCTTCCAGCGCTGGTGACGCACCCGAAGCCGCAGCAGTGAGGGCCCGGGGCCGTCTGCTCCCTCACTAGACCACCGGGGCCTTATTGTCTGATGCCAGGGATCGGTAGTAGACTCATCTGCTGCCATGAGACCAGCGGAACCGGCCGGTTGGTTGATGCAGCTTAGGGGAGGTAGGCTATCCCCCGGCAGCATCTCCCCTGACCCAGACGCAGATCCACTTAAGGGTTTTCCCGCGTCTGGGTCGCTCCTCCTACTCTCCTCATGCATATGAGGCGCTCACAGTCCACTAACTGTGCTCTTTTGAAGCGGTTTGGTCTCAGGAGGTTTTGGGTCATATACCTCTCCCCTGGGTCAGGTATATAGTGCTATCCTACCAAGACTCGTGATTTGAGTAGTTAATTCAGAGCCCATTGCAACTAAATTGCATATGCATTGTATTTGACTTTTGCTAGCTGCTGTATTGATACTGCCTTTTATTTCTGACTGTCAGTTATAACTATCACTTTTTTTTTTATCCTCATCCCTCTCTTAAGGTGTGTGGGGGTTTTCCTTTATACTTAACATTTACTAATTATTTGTGAAGGCCGTCACATTAAATTGCACTGTTACCTTTTTACTTGATATGTCAAAAGGTAAAAGGAAACGGGAGGTTGAGGCCTCTGTGCTGGTTTCATGTAAATCCTGTTTGACAGGCTTGTCATCTCAGGATTTCATACAGGATGGTTTGTGTGCTGTCTGTTTATAAAGAACCATCTCTCCATTCCAGTACCCCAGCTTCTGTACAAGAGCCACCCTGGGTTTCCTCTTTGTATCAGGTTATGAAGCAGTTAGTATATTGTACGGCGGGTCCTGTACTGCCTCCCACTATTGGGTACCCACAGCAATTACAGCCTATTATGTATATACCCCCCATGCATTCTTCCTGGATGCCACTCAAGTCAGAGTATGGTTCAACCAGCTACTGCTTTTCAGCAAGTCGTGCAAGCTATAGACCGGTTACCGCTAAGGGTCATGTGAGAAAGTGGTCATCCTATCAGTCTGCTCAGCCTTTGGATTCTGACGCATCATCAGATTTTGATGATGCACATGGTTCTTCTTCTGAGTCTATCTCGAGTGAGGAAGACCAGCATTCCTCTGTGGATGTCCCCTCTCTCTAGTGAGAGTTGTTAGATCCATCCTTAATATAGAGGATGGGGAGGTTCCGCCTAAATCTAAAGCTCCGCTGTTAAGACTGTGTTAGAGGATCACTTTCCTCTGTCTGGGCAGCTTACTGATCTCATTTCTGAAGCATGGAGTAACGGTTCCATGCTACAAAGAGATTAGCATCTTTATACCCATTCTCTTCTGGTGAGTGTGCTAAGTGGGAAATCCCTCCTACAGTGGATGCTCATGTGGCAAGGTTAGTCAAGAGCACTACATTACCTATACCTTCTACATCCTTCCTTAAGGATGCCACAGATAGAAAACTTTAAACATGTCTTAAATAGTTTTTTTTTCATTATCTTGATCGGTTACCCGGCCAGCTATGGCTGCAGCCTGGGTATCCAAGGCCATAGAAGAATATACGAGAAGCTGCATCTTATGTTGGAGAAGCGGCTATAGACTCAGGACTTCTGGCTTCTAGGGCATCAGCAACTTCGGATGTTGCTCGTAGATCCCTTTAGTTAAGATCCTGGAAGGCAGATGCGGGATCCAAGAAAGCTCTCGAATCCCTGCCTTTTGCTAGAAATATACTGTTTGAACCAGAACTGGATAAGATAGTGGCTACAGTGGCAGCCTCAAAATCTGCCAGTTAGCCATCAACAGCTACCTCTAAGTATAGTCAGCCTCCGTTTTGGTCCTTTCGCCCCCAAGAAATCCTGGCCGGACAGATGCCCTGCTTCCAAGCCGGACAACAAACCCTCTGCCTGGTGGCGTGGGCCTCCCCCCTGGGGGATTTCAGGGTGGGAGGCATCAAACAATGGATGCCTGGGTTCGAGAAGTGATCTCTCAAGGATATGCCCTCACCTTCCTCAGATGCCCTCCTCAGAAGTTCTTTTGTACAACTCATCCATCAGACCTTATCAAGGCCCTGGCCTTCCAAGGAGGCCATTCATGCCCTGCTGAGTTCAAGGGTGATAATCACAGTTCCCTTGGCCCTACAAGGAAGGAGGAGTTCAAATTTGTTTTTGATTCAGAAACCAAATGTCTCAATGTGCTATTCTGCATCTGAGATCTCTCAACAGGTGGTTCATCCATGTGCCAAAGTTCCGTATAAAGACCCTACGGTCAATTATGCTTGCAGTGGAGCCTGGTGATTTCATGGTTTCCCTGGACATACACGATGCGTATTTGCATGTACCTATTGCACGATCCCACCAAAGATTTCTAAGATTTGCTGTTCTTCAGCAACATTATCAGTTTCAGGCTCTACCCTGTCCACAGCCCCTTGGGTTATTACCAAGATAATGGCAGTCGTGGCAGCTCATCTCAGACGTCAAAGAGTCAGGATACTGCCGTACTTGGATGGCCTCCTAACATTGGCACAGTCTCCGTAGGATTTACAGCAACATCTCCAGCTAACCATTGCCTGTCTACAGGAGCATGGCTGGATAATCAACTGGAAAAAGTCTTCCTTTTCTCCAACACGACGGATGGTACATCTGGGAGCACAACTGGATTCCCTGCGCAAAGGATCTTTCTGCCAGTGGATAAAATTTCTGCTCTACAATTTCGGGTGTGCAAATTGCTCCACAATCGAAGGGTATCAGTTCACTCAGCAATGCAAGTCCTGGGGTCCATGGTATCCACCTTCGACATGGTGGAATATGCCCAGTTCCATTCCAGGCCCCTGCAACGTTGGATTCTGTCTCGTTGGGACTGTCAGTATCATCTGATACGGTCTCATACAATCCTTATCTCGCCAGATGTTCAGCTCTCCCTTTTATGGTGGTTACAGATGGCTCATCTGGACAAGGATCATCCCTTATGGGTCCCAAATTGGGTACTCCTCACCACGGACGCCAGTGTTTGAGGATGGGGTGTGGTAACAGGTCATTATACCTTTCAGGGAAGATGGACAACCCAGAAAAGTCACCTGCCCATAAACATTTTGGAGCTTCGTGCCGTATACAGAGCGCTCATTCTGGCGCAGGACCTCCTTCAGGGCAGGCCGATCCAGATTCAGTCCGACAACGCAACCACAGTAGACTATATTAATCATTAGGGAGGCACAC